>CM070650.1:54285036-54582795 GCA_036346575.1 Dendrocalamus sinicus
TTATTTATATATTTATATATATATACATATATACACAGAGAGAGAGAGAGGGGGGATGTGTGGGAAACCACTTGGAGGAAATATATAAATGTTGGAGCACGACAGATCGCACTTACTGTACTGATTCAGAGCTATCCAACGATGTAGTAGTGAAGTGATACAGATCGTCCAATATACTTGAATATGACCACACAATTGGCCGTTGTTTGACCAAGAAAGGTGACTCCAACTCCTTACTTGGTTTCATCTCTTTACTTGCCGTAGACTTAATGACCTTCTAGGCTTCTCAATTACACGAGTTTGCGCGTGCCTTCAATTAACAAACCACACAATTAAAAACAATACACAATTCTTTGACAGTGAAACTTAATTGTCAAACTTTTTTTAAGTGGCTTGTCAAACATTTTCCTTAGAGCAATTAAAACCCCACTTGAATAATTGAAGCCTAATTAAAATAGTAGTATAACTCTAAGTACAAAAGGTTCAGACCCAAGTTTTTCTTAAAGAAAGATTCGGACCCAGAACAACAGTACACAACACCCCCAGCTCGATCTACATGCCGGAGATCGAGTGGAACCAACAGCTCACGTAAGTTTCATTGTAGTTCAACTATGGTGAGGGGAAAGATTAGGAGGAAGGCCAGAGTTCAAACTGTGGCGGGGTAATTAAAGGCAACAGTCGTAGGGAGCTGCTACATGCATGATTCATCTACTATTAATCCTTTCCTTTTTCTGGGCGCATGTACTCTATGAATGAACATTCCCTTGATTTAAAGGCCCCCTCCACTCATTGAGCGATATTGCTTACCGGAGTACCAGTAGAAATTGCTTCCGCAAAAGCTCCTCGATCGAAAAGGTGACGAAACAATTTCGACTCCTACCGTCGCCTCGGTGACCTCGATCGATCGGTTTCTTCTTCGTCAGTGGCCTCTTCTACACTGAACCTGCATTCCAGCCTCTTTCTTCGCTATTATAGCGAGAGAGGAGAGCTTTCTGGACGGACGTCCCCAACGCCGGAGTAGGCGACGACGACCGTTGACGAGCTCCTTGTTCATCTCTGACTAGTCGCACCCGTCGGTGCCTCGCTGCCTCCTTGATCGATTAATGCTTGCTGCAGCCGTCGCGTCATTATGGTACTTCGAGAGTGACATGACGACACAACAGCACCATCACACCATCGCATTCGCGTCCTCTGCCATTGTTAAAGGCAGACATCCACAGTCCATCTGGCTTTGCTAGATCTCAGCCGTCCGATCTTCATATGGACGTCCCAGATGGATCGCTACAGCAAGATGCTATTGCACTGTAGCTGACTGAAATTGCACTGTAACCCGCTCAGTTAGGCTAAAAAAGATAGCTTATAGTTGAAATTGCACTGTAACTGATGGTGACTTATTTAGCTTAATTAAATTTAAAAATTTTAAAAATAAAAAATATGTTAGCCCATCATGGATAATGCAAATGAATACAGAAATAAGAACATGCCAAAAAAACTAAAAAAGCAAAAAAAAATCAGAAAAAGATGAAATTTAGCAATAGACTATATGATTACGCTACTGTCACTCGAGAGACTATACGAGAATTTTGTGCGATGAACCGTTCTCCATTTCGTAGAGTTGTTATTTAAATTTTGGCCGCTTTGCATTTTTTTAGAGTGTGTTTTGTCAAGAGGAATCGGTTAGACTGATTGAGCTCAGCGGTCTGAGAGCCTCAATGGTCTGACTGATAAGGTTGTGTATCCTGATTGGCTTTGTCATTTTTGGGAATTTGATCATGGTTTGATTTGTTTGGACTTACATCAATATATTTATGTTACATAAGGTATACTTTGACTATCATGGGTCAAGTAGTGAAGAACTTGTATCCGAAAATGATTTATTTATCTTTAGATGTGCAGGGAGGCATAGAGTCAACCAATATGGTCAACAGCGAGGATCGAGATTATGCTTAGGAGGAGCCGAGATCCAGAATGGTCGAGAATGTCGGATGAGATGGCTAAACTCAAGCATGGCACAAAGAAGATGGAAAATATTAAAGGGAAGGCTCAAGCGACGAGTTGCATCAAGTGGCTTCGTAGGTCCAAGTGAGGTGTGGTCTGGTGGAACCGGAACATGAGATACTTGTCGATGCATGACAAGCCAGTGGTGTACTTACACGTAGCAAGCATGGCAATTGCTTGCAAGGAAAGATAAAGACCGGATCAAAAAAGGGTATTTTGGTAAATTTGCTAAATACCAAATACCATATAGATCAAAACCGTGGCTCTTGAGAGGCGTTTAGAAAAGCGATTTAGGTCAAGGAGATGCTAAGAAGATTAAGTGGAACAAAATCTAAGGACTTAGCAAATTCGAGCTTATGTGCATTGAAAAGCGTGCATAAGTTAAGTATATATGTAAACCCCGTGTTGTGTAAGGTTAACAGGTTTTCTCTATATGTGCTAGTGGAAAGTATTCATTAGGGTTAGATGCGGGCTAGTTGTCTTATCTATTTAACGGGTTGGGATAGAGACTTGCAAGTTAACCATCTAGCCAACCAACCATTACAACCTTGTGTTCTAGGGTTAGGGTTTGAAGAGTGAGTTCTGTTGTGTGCTCTCTTGTCCTCTAGATGGAATGCTTATAATACCTTCATCCTCAATTAGCAATAGATCAAATTTATTCATCACTCATGGTGTCTTCTTGATTTGGTTTATTTGCTCTTATTCTTGTTAATTTTGATCTCTTCTCTCTCCTACTTAATCTTGCTGCATACCAAGGATGTGTAAGTGATGGAGATGATTTATAGAGATCAACTCTCATCCATCTAGACACCTGGCCTTGCAAATTCTCAACGTTGCCTGATTTTGCATGGATTTGATCTCATCTTGAGATTTCTTGATCCTAGTTTTTTTGCTTTTAATCTTCAGGAGAAATAGCTTGTTGTGATATATGTGAACTTATCTAGAGCCATCTTAGCTATCCTCTACCCATGAGCAAATTGTATTCTAAGATTTTGAAGTTTGGCAGGTTTTGGTGCACTGTTGCATGTCTTTGGGAAAGGTGGAATTTTGACCAAGATCATTGCGATACATAGACAGAATAGGTTCCTGAGACCCTCAGTAAGGTGCATGCAAAATTTCATCTCATTTGGTTAAAGATTTTAGGAGTTGCACCTTTGTTGGTCTTGACTCGGGCTGATTTTCTATTCTGTGAACAGAGGAGCAGTCACACCGCCCCTTAGCCTGGTCCAACCGGCCACCGGTCAAACCGCCGGCTTCAAGCCAGTTAGACCAGCCGACAATCAGACTGTCGGTGCTTTGCCGATGTAGGATCAACGACAACCGACTAGAGAGGTGGTGAATAAGAGGCTTTAAAATTCTTATACTCTAATTAACAATTTTTAACATGTATAAGCAAATCAAAGTTTCTAGCACAAATCAAGAGCTAAGTAATTCAATTCTCACTAAGGCACCATATGCAATGTTTATACTAAATACACTTCTAGCTACATAAATTAGGGCATATTCTTTTTGGCTGAAGCTTATGACTTTTAGTTTCCACTTGTGACTTATAGGTTGTTTGTGCGAGAAATTATAAAGTAACAGAAACTTACATGTACTAATATTTTTAATAGTAAATATAAATTGTTGCAGTTAGGTTGTACTACCATCTAGTAGCATGCCGAGTTAGATTTTTCTTTATTAACGTTGGATTTTTATTTTTTTAGTTAATTAGAAATTTTGTGGGATTCTTTTTTGTTTGATTAATGTGGTGCCTTCAATCTTAACAATTGTTTTTATACTTAATAACATATATTTATGATCAAGGAAGGGAATATGCATGCAGGTATTTCACGTTGAAGGGGGTTAAAATACATGCAGATATCTCAGACCAGATGGGAGGCTTAGCACTGCCAGATCAAGAGGTGTGGTGCCCCTCCTTATTTATCAAACTTAAATGGACTTCGTTCTTACGTATTAAGCTGCAAAAGTGCAACTAGTTTCCATTCCGTACAGCTAAGTGGAGAGCTGTATTTCCTTCCTTATCCCTGATGTTGAAATATCTCGCAAGCCTTTGTTCCTTGCAAACAAATGCCACCACTTCATCTTGACTCTTCTGAACAGCGACATGGAGGAAGCTCCGACAGCATCGAGTGACCACATGCAGTCAGGACATGCTTGGAGCAACCGTTTGACCATACGAAGTCTTGCTTCTGCTGGGGCGAAGCTACGTGAAAGCGTCAGGGTCGGCCGACACCGACGATTTTGCCGTAACCTCTTATAGCCAGCGATTTTTCACCACTTGGACCCCGGTAGAAAATATGTTTGACCCCAGCAGATTGGCAGCCCAGCACACTGCAGTTAGAACCGTCTGTAATAATCCTTTATATATAACCCCCCGCTAGGGTTTTGCGTGTACACTGCAGTTATTAGACTTAGTCGCTCTCCCGAAGTCCCGATCAAGCCCGTCACCGCCGCCGTCCCTGAGCCCGTCGTCAGCCGCCTCCGTCCCCCTGAGCCCCTCGCCGGCCGCCTCCGTCGAGCCCCTGAGCCCGTCGCCGGTCGCCGTCCCCCGAGCCCCTTGCCGGCCGCCTCCGTCGAGCCCCGAGCCCCTCGCCGGTTGCCCTCACCGGTCGCCGTCCCCCAAGCCCCTCGCCCGCCGCCTCCGTCGAGCCCCCAGGCCCCTCGCCGGTAAGTCATGCGAATCCTCCTCCAAACTTTTACATTCTGTAATTTCTATTATGAATTAGTTAGCCATGCTAGTACCTATGTTATTATCTCCGAAATTGGTGATTTTGTGGTGGCACTGAGAGGACTATTGCAAGGTAGATTGTGGGCTCTTGAGATTGCTCAATGAGGAAGCTAGTCATATATGAGATCACAATGACTATCTAGGAATATTCTACTAGTGTGATGACTGCAAATTGTATTAGTATTAGCATATATCTATCTCTGTTCAGAATATTACTGACAACAGAATAAAACTACACTTGCTCATTTCTGTTATATGTGTTGGTTGGAACATGAAATAGAATCTATCACTACTCTGAGGTAATGTTCAGATTGACGAACTAGTAGAATATAGAGAGATTGTCACTTTGATTGTTAATGTTGACTAGAGTTGAGAAGGCCAAGTTTTTAGAACTTGAGTAACTCCTTAGCTGAGAGCAAATCTACGTTGACTTGTTTATTTGACTTGAGTATTCTATCTGCGTTGAGAGATAATATGTTAATATTCACCTCATTTACTTGTTTTTGGATATATATACTTTGCTGTTTGTACTTAAAATTACAATTAAACTGAAAATAATGCTAAAACTGCTTAATTTCCAAAAAAAGTTGTATGGGCATAAGGAGTCGTGAAGGCTATCTTTGATATGTCTTTGTAACATCCCAAAACACATATATTGGAATTAAATTTAAGTATGTGCTTATACCGCACTATTTACATATATGCTACATTGTGCTTACTTTTCATATATGAGAAGGCCAACATGTCATTCGCGCATTCTTCAACATCATCGCCGGATGCATCCGCTCCAAAATCAAAACGCAAAGGAAGAGGGCTATCGAAGAAGCCTGAGGGCCGATTTACCATCACAGAGGTCGATAGATCTGGGACCCCTCTCCTTCCTCTCCCAGCAGTACGTGCATTCCAAACAATGATCAGAATAGTTGCACGAGAATGAATTTAGATCACATTCGATCGTGGAAGAGCGTGCCTGAGACTCGAAAACATGAGCTGCTGACAGCAATTTTGGCATCGTTCGAGATCCCAGAAGATCACCAAGACGCCGTGCAATGATAAGCCTTACTAGCGGCGTGCAAAGCATGGAAGAACTTCAAGAGCACACTTATCAAGGACTACATGGAGAAGGATAAAACGCCCTTTCATAAATACCCATTCCTGGAACCACATTGGGAAGGGTTCAAGGCGATGAAGACGATCGAAGATTTCAAAAGTACAAGTGCGGCGCACAAGGCCCTCCAGGCAAAAAAACACACACCCCCACAGACTTGGCACAGCTAGGTATGCAGGTTGTTGTGGTTACAGACCAAACAGAGAGAGATGTTGTAGTGGAGAGTTGGGAGAAAGTGATGATTAATGGCTTAGGGTTTCTCCCCCTGGCCTGTGTTGTATATATATGTCCACATGGGAAGTGCTTTTACAATTATACCCTTACATCCGAGTATTCCCCTCAAGGGCACTCATGTCATTACACATGCCCCATTTTGGGCCTTATATTCCTTTAACAGGCCTGCTGGGCTTAGGTGGGGGCCACCCCTACAACACGGGTAAAATCCAGTAGTGGAGGAGGGAGGACGAACTGGCAGTCCTGCAGGACACCGCCCCGGCATTTGCCAATATCCCGGATGACCGCACTCGAAATTGGATTAGAGCAAGGTCATCTACAATGACATCGGAGGATGTCTCCTTTCGAAACCCTACAGACCAGTAAGTGTCCCAGCGCCTGGTAAGATATCGATCGAACTACGTAGCTTGTAATTACTCCATAACTTCGTATGAAGTGACATGACATGTCGTGCTCTTGCAGGAAGCGCTGAGTGTTGAATCTTCCCAAGGAACAAGGGAGAAAGATATACTCTCCGCGGCCCAAGAATACAAGGAGCACCCGGGTCGTACGAGAGGCCTTGGGCTTTCCGTTCCTTGGAAATATGGTTTCCAAGATGACTCCGAAATGTATCGGCGTAGGAAGAGAACCTAAGCCGAGCGTGAGGCATGGCTACGAGAAGAGATCAAGGCATCTCTTAGAGAGGAGCTAGCTGATTATGTTAGAGATGAGGTGCGGAGATATACAGAAAATCAGCAGGCCGCCGCCGCCGCTCCTGTGCTAGCTAGCCAGCACAACCGTCCGAGTAGTTGTGCGTCCAATCCGACGGAAAGCGAGGCCAGATTTCCTGTGGACGACATCCTGGTAATAATTATTATCTCTCGAATGCTTACTCCATTGATAGGCCTATACGAGTAGCTAATTTTGTATCGTTATGTAGGAGCCTATGAAGTGCAGGCTTCAAGTGAGACATGCCTCCGTTCCCTTGTACGCTACTTGGGGCCAGGCATATCAGTCTGGTATCGGGGCCATGGTGCATGGTCAAGCTTTAGCGCCAGGCTTCACAAAAGTTAATGTGGATGGTGTACATGTCAATTTTGAGGTCATCCCGCTACAGAAGCCCCCCAACGACGAGATCATGACTCTAGAGCAGGCCATTGGAACATTCATCCAGTGGCCCAAAAGCGACATCTCCCTGGAGGCTTCTTCACCGGTGGTAGGACCACAAAGGCAGTGCGAACCAAAGCTACATGCACTGGTGCCATCTCCACAAGACTTATCTCCACCACCGCTACCTGCACCGGTGCTATCTCCACAGGTGCTATTCTCACCAAAGCAACTTGCACCAGTGCTACCTTTACAATCGACTACCATAAAGTCGACCTACAGCCGAGGCAGCAAAGGCAGCAAGGGCAAAGAAAAGAAGACCGATGATGATATCCCGTACCTGCCATTGGCCCGCAAATGCATGCTTGGCGAGCCGCTGTTCGAACCGGTAACGCGCCTCCAAACCCTAGCAATTAGTTGCCAGCAATTGCACAACTGGTATATGGAACAGTCCAATAAGCCAGAGGGAGAACGGCGCTCAGGTATCACTGTCAAATTCGCGCCGGATCATTTAGAGCACAATGTTCAAGACTGTATCTTCATGGTCCACTTTGAGGATTTATTCGATCTTTTCACGTTCAACGCTTTCGACGCCTAACTCATTCGATGCTGGACGCTGTAAGTGTGTACAATCACAGTCTCCGTTTATGTCATACTGATAAATGTCATATATAATTTGTTGCTTTCGTGTGTATATATATAGACACATGCTGACTAAAGCTAGATTATCCAAATCATCATCGGTTGGTTTCTTGGACCCACACTTGGTCGCCAAGCATACCATCGACGAGGATACACCCTTCGTCGAGAGGTATATTGCAGTAGGACTGCTAGCTTACCGCAATAAGGAATATGTACTTATACCCTACAATAAGAACTATCACTGGATTTTAATAGTAATTGTACCAAAATGGAACAATGTATATTACCTTGATTCCCTAAGTAAGAATAAAATGGACTTCACAGTTGTCAGCCAAATAATCAATAGGTAAGTACATTTTCTCTATACATACCTATATTGTACTCTTTCTTTCCTTCCGAATGACTAAGGTCAATGTTTTCGAATCACGTAGGACGTTCGTGATGTACGTTGCAAAGGCAGGTGTCTCGACGCAAGGGGCCAAAGGCCTAACACATGCTCGAAATTTTAAGGTATTCGCTATTACACATTAATTAATCCTATGCAACAGTTGGTAGTAATGCCTCTTAAATTAACACATTCCATTTTTTATAGTGCCACCAGCAGCCGCCGAGCAACACATATGGATTCTACGTTTACCACCATATGGAACTACTCCTCGATTCCTCGAGGATCACCAATTCCAAGGTTTGTCAATCTTCCCATAATTACTTCATACTTATCACGTTATATATATACGCACATTGATATTCCTATCGACAAGCTGCGTCCATCCCGTCAACTGCATTGAAACAGCCCGACCTTTCCCGAATTCGAGGAGAGTTGGCGTACTTTTTGGTGGCTGGAGTCATAAAGTCAGAAGGAGAGTTCTACTGCGCACAATGATTTTTTATTGCTCTTATCACTCCGAAATCGAGGTCTCGCGAAAGGAACAGTCCATAATCAACGAACTTTGTCAGGCTGCACAAGCAATACTTGGATGGATTTCCATCCAAGTATTGCTTGTGCAGCCTGACAAAGTTCGTTGATTATGGATCTGTTCCTTTCGCGAGACTTCGATTTCGGAGTGATAGAGCAATAAAAAATGCAATGTTACCATCTAAGTGCAAATGCAACATACATCTTTTGTAATTGTATATTTGTTAATGGATGTTTTATTTCATTTCAATTAATTGATTTGTGAAATGGATGTTTTATGTTTGTGAAATGAAGTGCGATGTGAATTGGATGTTTTATGTTTGTGAAATGAATTGAGTTATGAATTAGATGTTTTATGTGAATTATATGTATACATGTACATGTTGATCTTCTTGTTTCAGAGGGCATGGCTAGTATTTCCTGAGGCTAGCCAATAAACAGAAATAGATTTAGGGGTAGAAAAGAATATCACAGACGGTTTGTAAGTAAAAACCATATGTGATTATCAGCTATCACAGACGGTTTTAGTTAAAAACCGTCTGTGATAACCTTCTATTATCACTGACCCATAAATTCAGACGGTTCAGATAACCGTCTGTGATGACGTTTCTGAACCGTCTGTAATACGGTTTTCTGTAGTAGTGATTACACGAGTTTGCGTGTGCCTTCAATTAACAAACCGCACAACTAAAACAATACACAATTCTTTTGACAGTGAAACTTAATTGTTAAACTTTTTTTAAGTGGCTTGTCAAACATTTTCCTTAGAGCAAGTAAAACCCCACTTGAATAATGCAAGCCAAATTAAAATAGTAGTAAAACTCAAGTACAAAATGTTCAGACCCAAGTTTTTCTCAAAGAAAGATTCGGACCCAGCTTACGTAAGTTTCATTGTAGTTCAACTAATGTGAGGGGAAAGATTAGGAGGAAGGCCAGAGTTCAAACTATGGCGGGGTAATTAAAGGCAAGAGTCGTAGGGAGCTGCTACATCCATGATTCATCTACTATATGTCCTATCCTTTTTCTGGGTGCATGTACTGTATGAATGGACATTCCCTCTATTTTTTTGGAAAATTGGATGAACATTCCCTCAACTTTAACCCACAAAATTAAAAGAAAGTCCTCCTCCACTCATTGAGTGATATTAGATGTGTTCTTTTCAACTATGGTTTAGAATTCAAGACTGTGATTGCTGGTTTTTGATCTTAGCATGAATGTTTGTGTGAACGAACCGAATGCTGATAAATCAATAAACTGTTTCTAGAAAGCTGTCCCGATAAACTATTTCATAACGTTAATGGAGAAACTGTTTTTGTGGGGATGTTTTCCGTCTGTATATAATTTTCGCTCTACCCTATCGTCGCTGCTCCCTCTCACGCTGCAGGTCGAGTGGGCGCCTTCGCGTGCGTGTTGACTGCGCCATTTCCCCTAGCCATTTGATCGTATGCCTTGCGAACGCGTCAGCGCGCTGTAGCCGAGATCGATCGGGCGCTGCCTTCACGGCACACCGCCGATCACCCACGCCGACCAGGCACCGCCTCCACGCCGTGCCACCGTCAGAATTGATCTCAATCAACGCACGTTAGGCACATCGCCTCACCGATGGGCGAGGTGCGCTACCGTTGCCTTCATGACTTCATTGCTAGTCGCAACGGCGCCTCCACATCATGCCGGTTGCCACCGTTGCCTCCGCCATTGATGCGTTGTAAACACATCACATATTTCTTGGGTTTGAGCCTTGTTCCCATCTCAATTTTATTATTTTCTGCAATAATTATCATTGATTTTATTATTATGTTGCAAGAATGGAATTTGTTGAGCATATTGGAGGATACAAATAGAAATCATAATAAATAAGGCTTCTGGTGCGTAGAAGATATAGTTTGGAGCAACTTCGGTATTTGGAGCGTTGCGAGAATACGAAGACAATCTTGATAATGTCCATGATATTTGTATGTTGAACAATTGGCAATCATGTCAAGTTGAACTTTACATTTATGAAAGTTTTGCAATTTGTCAGTGCTGCCTACCAATGGCAATCTAACCGATTTGTAGGTGCGGTCTGACCGCTGTGTAGAGCCGGTCATTCAGACCGCTCTGCATAGCTGGTCAGATCGGTCGTGTTGCCTCCTGGGCATTTTGCCAAGCAGCGGTCTGGCTGGCTTGGTTCAAGAGGTCTAATTGGCCATGTTGGTATTTGGCTCTTTGACACCAAAAACTTGTGTGGGTGTCTTAAGATTTATTTGCATTTGGTGTCACCTCATCTGGAGGTCTGAGGCAAAACTAGATAGCAAAATACTGAATTTCCAAAGATGGTTGCTCTAGTGCTCTGTCCTTGCAGTTAGACCAACTTGAGGGGAGCAGTCTGATCAGGCCAGCAGTCTAACTGGCCGTTCCATGGTGATTAGACCGGCATTGATGTGTTTGTGGCCGAGAGGTTCTGGTGATTTAAGGGAAATTGGTTGTGGATTGAGTGTTTTGGTCTAGGTCATTGCATTAATATTGCATTAATCATGTTTAGACTAACATGGGTCATGTTGTGAAAACTTATGCTCAAAACTGATTCTTAATCTTTGATGTGCAAGTGCTTGGAAGCATCCATGGTCAACGGCATGGATGGGGACAAGGATCGATGATGAGCTGAGATACGACCAAGAAAGCTGGGCGGGATGGTTGGGCTCAAATAAGGCACAGGAGAAGTTAAGGGATGTCAAAAGGAAAGTTTGAGCAATAGGTCATCCAATGGTGCAGCCAATGCAAGTGAAGCGTGGTTATGGGAATCGACATGGAGAGACTCGCTCAGCTGAACCTTCTACTGAGTTTAAGCTTAAAAAACCAGACTCGCCCAAGATTGATTCGCTTATAACCCTACCTACATCATGCATCCATACGCATAGCCAAAGTATTTCAAGCACCAGCCCGTATGGGTGGAACACATTGTC
Organism: Dendrocalamus sinicus; assembly: GCA_036346575.1. Lineage (NCBI taxonomy): Eukaryota > Viridiplantae > Streptophyta > Magnoliopsida > Poales > Poaceae > Dendrocalamus > Dendrocalamus sinicus. The sequence continues at coordinate 54,296,694 of CM070650.1, forward strand.
CTTCGTGCATGCAACAACGTGGGTCCCACGTGATTACGATGTCCACCCATGCATGAATGACCAGCTCGACAAGTTACGTTGCTACTAGATCCTAGATTTTGGGTCGCTGCAACATGCACAGGACCCCGCCTCCACGTGCAAGAAAGTTACTGCTATGTGCAATATCGTTGGTCCACGTGGAAGGACCCCGCCTTGTTCCCTGCCTTGTACAAGGACCAACGTGGACAACCGAAACAACCGGATCGAAAAAATTGACTTAAATGGCAAGATCGTTGGTTCACATTTAAGTCGAACCGAAACAACCGGATCGAAAAAATTGAACAAGTGTTGAGGAACCGTCGCTGACGACTAGTCCGATCGATTTCTCTGCTTAGAACAAGAATGAATTAATCATAGAAAATATAATAATAGATTGAACACAGAGAGGTAGAGAGAACTCCTGGTCTTTCTTTGTTACTTTCAATTGCATCAGGTGTGTACAAATATGTTAGTATAGCTCCCTATTTATAGCCTACGATGGGGTGCCCATAATGGGCCAGGACTCCTGGCCTGGGCCTAGGTTTCTCAACACTCCCCCTTGGGCACTCACCCAACACGTTCATGCCTCGTTAAAACTCCATAAAAATCCAGTGGGAAAATTTGGAGAAAGAGTACATGATACATGTGATGCTGCGATGCACGAATTGCCTCATTAAAAACGTTGGTCGAGAAACTTCAGAAAAACTCGTCAAGGGAAAAAAAGAGTACAATTCACCCAATTTCATTTGATCTTCAGGACTTCATTCCTTTGGGTACTTAATCTTCGTGATCAAGATTTACTAGCGGGCTTGAGGAATTCTCCCCTGAATTCTGCACTTCTCTAAGTCTCATCATTCCAATTCCATGCACGCACCTTTCAAAACTAGATGCGGGGAGTGACTTAGTGAAAAAATTTGCGAGATTTTCACATGACTTAGTATGCAATACTTTAATCTTGTCCAATTCATGTGCATAGAAGAACTTGGGGTTGATATGCTTCGTGAGATGACTCTTTACATAACCCGTTTGCATTTGTGCAACGCAAGCTGCATTATCTTCATAGATAATTGTGGGGGTTTGCACAATGTTCATCCCACATGACTGCTACATGTGGTGAACCATTCGGCGGAGCCAAGCGCACTCTCGTGCGGTTTCATACAGTGCTATAATTTCTTAGTGGTTCGTCGAAGTAGCTACAAGGCTTTGCTTAAACGATTTCCATGAAATTGCAGTTCCACCACACAGGAATACATAGCCTGTTTGTGACTTTACGGTATGTGGGTCAGACAAGTACCCAGCATCTGCATAGCCAATCAAGTTCAGATCTTGATTTTTTCTGTAAAACAATTCAAGGTCCTTACTTCCTTGGAGGTATCGGAAGATATCCTTTATGCCTTGCCAATGCCTTTTGGTGGGCTCTACACTATACCTTGCTAACAGGTTCACGACAAATGTAATGTCCGGTCTAGTGCAATTTGCTAAGTACGAGCACTCCCACTGCACTCAAGTATGGGATTCCAGTTCCAGGACTTCCTCCCCCTCTTCCCTAGGTCAGAAAGGATCTTTTTCTTGCTGTAAAGACCTCCCAATCATCGGTACTTTCGATGGGAATGCCTTCTTAAAGCCAAACCTTTCAAGCACCTTCTGGGTGTAGGTTGACTGATCTACTAAGATTCCTTCAAGGACATGCTCAAGCTGCAGACCTAAGAAGTACTTGGTCTTGCCCAAATCTTTCATTTCAAATTCTGACTCCAAGTAGGAGCTTGCTTCTTTTATGTCTTCAGCTGTCTCGATGATGTTCAGATCATCTACATACACAGAGATTATACAGAATCCATTCTGGGATCGTCGTATAAATACACAAGGACAATCTTCATTGTTCGTGTAGCCTTTCTTGCAGAGAAAGTTGCTCAAGCGATTATACCACATTCTTCCAGATTGCTTGGTCTATCTGTGACTTTCTCGAGTTTCACATGCATGATTTCTATTTGCTCTTTCTTGGTTCGGGAGAGAGATTCCTTCAGGGACTTTCATATAAATCTCCGAATCCAAGTTACCGTAAAGGTATGCAGTCACAACATCCATCAATTTCATTTCTAAGTTCAAGTTCACTGTCATTGAGATCAAATATCTAAAGATAATTTTACTCATTACTGGGGAGTAGGTTTCTTCATAATCGACTCCAAGACGTTGAGTGAAACCTTGTGCTACTAGCCTTGCTTTGTATCTCACTACTTCATTTCTTTCATTTCTCTTTCAAATAAATACCCACTTGTGCCCAACAGGGTGTACATGGGGAGGTGTGCGACATACGGGTTCAAACACCTCTCTTTTGTTTAGAAATAGCAATTCAATTGCAATTGCCTTCTTCCAATCTTCCCAATCTGATCTCTTCTTACATTCAGCGAGTGATGCAGGCTCGGAATCAAGATCGATGATTGTGGCAATTTTCTTTGCGAAGTAGATATCGATATTGGCTGTTGTCCTATTCAAGGATTCTCCCGTGTGCACATAATTTATATCTATTTCTTCATGAGTTGCTTCTTCTAGAGCGATTGCTTCTTCTGAAGCTTCATCTTGCGCATCGCTTCTTTCAATTGCGGTGGCAAGTCCCTTTAGTTTTTCGGCTCTGATGTGTGCGCACACATCCATACCGATGGGGATATTCAGATCCGGTATGTCCTTTTCTGAAGGTGTCATACTTGTGCCAGGTCTCAACTGACTCCCCTTCTCATTCTAGGGGACTTCAGTGATTGACTGTGGTAAGTCCTTATCCTTTTTCGCCGAGCGTCCCTGGTTACTTTGGACTCGAGGAGCCGGAGTTCTCGTCCTTTTATTCTGAGGCCTCTGGACGGGATTAGGGATACCTTCAATTTTCTTTGGTATTTCAACCCTCTCCGGTGCATTACGTGCAGGCACATGTGATTTAATCATGCTCTTCAAATCACTAAAGTGGTTGGACAGTTTGTTTGCTAATGCTTGCAAGTCGATGATCTTCTGAACCTCTTTTTCAGTTTCACTAGTGCGCGGGTCATGTGCATGAATTCCCGTGGCTTCCCATGTAATTTCCCGATATTTTTCATCAAGGGGTTAATTTCCTCCCCCTAATGACGAAAAATTATCCTCATCAAAAATGCAGTCAGCGAAGCGGGCAGTATGCAAATCTCCCGACATGGGTTCCAAATACCTGATTATGGATGCAGTCTCATAACAAACGTATATCCCAATCTTACGGAGTGGGCCCATTGCAGTACGCTGCGGAGGTGGTATAGGTACATAAACCTTGCATCCAAACCTCCTAAGATGAGAAATTTTTGGTGGTGACCCTTGCGCTAGTTGCATAGGTGAATGGATGTTGTAGGCCGAAGGTCTAAGGTTGATAAGATTCGCTGCATGAAGGACTGCATGTCCCCAACATGTAGCTAGCAAATTACTTTTATGCAAGAGAGGTCGGGCAATAAATTTAATTATTTTAATTAAATCCTTTGCCAAACCATTCTGGGTATGGATATGCGGTACCGAGTGCTCAACTGCAATTTCCATCGCCATGCAATAATCATCAAATGCTTTTGAAGTAAATTCTCCGGCGTTGTCCATTCTAATGGACTTAATGTGATGATCAGGAAACACATTTCTGATGCGAATGATCTATGAGATCAATTTTGCAAAGGCATGGTTTCTTGTGGACAACAAACCCGCATATGACCACTTTGAAGAAGCATCAATGAGCACCATGAGATACTTAAATGGCCCTGAGATGGGCTGAATGGGACCGCAAATATCTCCCTAGATGCGTTCCAGGAATGCAGGGACTTCATCCTTCACTTTCAGAGTGGAGGGTCTAGTTATTAGTTTCCCGGTGGCACATGCAGGGCACACAAAATCTTCATGATTCGGGAAATTCTTTACATTTATATTATGCCCATGCGAGTTATTAATTATGTTTCTCATCATCCTAAGACCTGGGTGGCCTATTAGGAGGTTGTAAAGCCCAAAATGGGGCATGTGTAATGACTTAAATACCCCTGAGAGGGATACTTGGGTGTAAGGACATATATATATATATATATATATATATATATATATATATATATATATATATATATATATATATATATATATATATATATATATATATATATATATATATATATATATATATATATATATATATAAGTGATCCGGGCATGGCGAAGCCTGTGCATCGCTCACCTAACTCTCCACTACCATACTACCATCTCTCTGTTTGGTCTATAACCACAACAGTTGGCACCGTCCGTGGGGATAGACTGAGCAAGCCTCAAGATCTGAAGAAGGATGGCACCGAAGAAAGCTTCATCATCAGCGGCAGAGAAGAAGAAGAGGAGCGTGACGGAGACGCGCGGCAACACTAGAGCTTCGGCGTTGGCGGCCGCGGGGGCGGACGCCAACGGAAGTGCTGCGGCTGCCAACGTCGACGCCCACGGCGTGGCAATCGACCCCACTGCTGGCGCGACGGTCGGCACCGGCAGCACCGACCAGGTTGTCGGTCGCGGTAACGCCGACGCCCATGTTGGCACGGTCGCCACCCCCGCATCCGGTGCGGGGGCAGCGAGTGGCTCTAGTGGCAATGTCAACCTCGTCATCGACTCCGAAGTCCACCACACCGGTGCGCCGGACAGCTTCGGAGTGCAAGCCGTGGTCGTCGCCAGCCCGACGATGCAACCAAGTGCGCCGACAGCCCCATCCACGGTGACGGTGCAGAGCGCTCTGTTGACGTCCATTGGCACACTCCAACGGGAGTTGGCGGATCTCCGCGGAGGCGTGCGGGATATACAAGAGGCTCGGAGCCAGCAAGTCCCGCCGGTGGCCACGCCGGAGCCCACGCCAAAGCGGGCGGACAGCCGCAACGCCTCGACTTCCAATCGCGTCCCACTGCGGCGCGTGGACCCAGAGTCCCCCCTCTCCGCGGGCCTGCAGCAATCGGCATGGCCGGAGGACTTCAAGTTCCTCAACGCCATCGAGCCGTACAAGGGCGACACGGACCCTTGGGAGTTCATGCGCATGTACGAGACTGCTATCGAAGCTGTGGGCGGAGATGACACCACCAAAGTGAAGGGACTCCCCCTTGCACTGCAGGGACTGGCGCTTTCTTGGTTTTTCACCATAGAGCCAAACTTCATCTACACGTGGGAGCAGATCCACGACCGCCTCTACAACAACTTCCAGGGGAACTATGTCGAGCACGTCGACGCGGATCAGCTCTTCGCCGTCAAGAAAAAACCCTCAGAGAAGCTCCGAGAATACTTCAAGTGCTTTGCGAAGGTCTGCTGCCAGGTGAAGGACGTCAACGAGACAACCATCATCAACGCAGCCACACAAGGCCTCCGCCCGGGGCCGCTCGCCTAGTACAACGCGCGCAAGCCAATCAAGATAGTGGCGAAGCTCTTTGATAAGATGGAAGAGTATGCTAGGGCGGAGGAGGACGCGCGGCGGCGCAAGGGTGATGATTCCGACACTAGTCAGGCGGAGGGCTCGACCAAGAACGGAGGCTTGCCGAAGGAAGGCTCTTCGAAGGGCAAGCGCAAGCAAAAGTCTTGGAAGAACGCCCCCGAGCACAAGGACGCCCAGCACAAGGACTCGTCGAGCGACAAGCCCAAGCGCGGCCACTACAAATCCCAGAGGGCCCGCTACGCCTTCGACATCGAGGGCGGTTCTGAAGACAGCGCCCCCGCCGGTCGTGGCCGAGGTCGCTGAGGCCGGGGGCGGGGGCGTGATGATAGGCCCCGTGCAGAACAAGAAGACCAACTCTACGGCTTGTGACGCGAGGTGCATGGCCGAGGTGGCCACAACACGCGGACATGCACCACCATCGCGGCACTCCGTCAGAGCGTCGTCAGGAACCGAACCCTAAAAGCAGGTCCGCCCATCGTGGCCCATGTCCAGCAACCCCAGGAGGGCCCCTTGCGGACTCAAGCCCACGTCCAGTAGCCTCAGGAGGGCCCCTTGCGGATTCAAGCCCACGTGCAGCAACCCCAGGAAGCCCCTTGCGAATCCAGTCCCCAAAGGGAGCCTACCGCCGGGTTATAAACGTCATCTCCGAGGGCTCTTCGCTGGAGTTCACCTCGGCGCGGCAGCAGAAGGCCTATGCGTGGAGGTTACACCGCGTGGCAGCATACCCGGCGCAAGCACCGCCAGAGTGAGCACAGTACGAAATTACCTTCGTGCCCGCTGACGCCGATGGCGTGGAGTTCTCTCTCCAAGATCCTCTGGTCATCCAGGCCGCCATCGCAGGATCCTCTGGTGAATAGGAGCCTTTAAAATTCTTGTGCTCTAATTAACAATTTTTAATATATATAAGCAAATCAAAGTTTCTAGCACAAATCAAGAACCAAGTAATTCAAGTCTCACTAAGGCACTATATGCAATGTCTATACTAAATATACTTCTAGCTACATAAATTAATTTAATTACAAGAGCTAGAAATGTAAATGCAGGAAAGTAAAGACAAAGGAATAGCCACAATGGAGACACGCGAAGTTTTTCCGTAGTATCAAAGGTTTGTTGGTCTTCACTAGTTTACGTTGAGGTAAACCTAAATGGATTGGACCGGCTCCATGAATTAAGTCTTATGAACCTCAAATCCACTTAGAGTTACTCTTCCTCTACTCCGGAGATGGCGAGCACAAATCACTCACAATGGTACCGGGCCTCTTCACAACCTTCCTTGAAGAGATTACCGCACAATCTTCCTCCAAACCGTCTAAATGTCGGTAAACACCAAGACTAATAAATCAAAACCCTTGCTTAAAAGAAATCAAGAATGTACAAGTTTACAAGCATGGGACCAAAACCAAACTAGTCATAATACATATGCACTAACACTTTTAAAAGTAAATATAAATTGCTGCAGTTAGTTTGTACTACCATCTAGTAGCATGCCGAGTTAGATTTTTCTTTATTAACGTGGGATTTTTATTTTTTAGTTAATTAGAAATTTTGTGGGATTCTTTTTTTGTTTGATTGATGTGTTGCCTTCAATCTTACCAATTGTTTTTATACGTTAATAACATATATTTATGATCAAGAAAGGGGTTAAAATACCTGCAGATATCTCAGACCAGATGGGAGGCTCAGCACTGCCAGATCAAGAGGTGTGTGCCCCTCCTTGTTTATCAAACTTAAATGGACTTCGTTCTTACGTATTAAGCTGCAAAAGACTGACTGGTTTCCATTCCGTACAGCTAAATGGAGAGTTGTATTTCCTTATTCCTGATGTTGAAAAATCTCGCAAGCGTTTGTTCCTTGCAAACATATGCCACCACTTCATCTTGTCATGGTCGGAGGTCGCTAGACAACTTTATGATCATGTTGGCCATGGTTGAACGCTGCTACGACCACGTTGGCTGTGGTGAACGCTGTTACGACCACGTTGGCCAAGGTCGGACGCTGGTACGACCACGTTGGCCGTGGTCGAACGCTGTTACGACCACGTTGGTCATGGTCGGAAGCTGTTACGACCACGTTGGCTATGGTCGGAAGGGCTTACGACCACGTTGGCAGTAGTCGAAAGTCGGAAGTCGAAGCCACGATCGCTGCGGTCGGAAGTCGACACTCGGGCTTACGACCATGTTGAGAAGTCGGTAGCCTACGACCACGTTATCGAGAGCTACGGTCGGAAGTCGAAGCTTTGACCGGTGCGGTCGGAAGTCGGCAGACTTCAACCACGACCACGTTGGAAGTCTGCGGACTTCGACCACATTGTGAGGCGGTCGAACGCGGTCGGATCACAGTCAGACGCGGTCGTTTGTGGTCGAAAGCGGTCGGACGAAGTCTGAGCGCGATTGGAAGTGGTCGAACACGGTCGGACCTGGTCGTAACATAGTCGGACGCGGTCGGTTATGGTCGTCGCGTAGTCTGGTGCGGTCGGACGTAGTCGATACCGGTCGGACGTAGTCGAAGCGCGGTCGGATATGGTCGAACACGGTCGGACGTGCTACGAATTTATACTGTAGGTAACCTCTCTCTTTGTATTCTGGTGTCATACAGAATCAAGAGAGCTGCGGAAGGGCTTCCTGACATACATACCTCTTTCAAGAATAATGAAGCAGCTGACCTTTTTAAGCTCCTGTGCTCACTGCAACCTTTTTAAGAGCCACTTAGCTAGCTAGTCATGACATTATCAAGTCGTCATTGCCTTGTGATATATTTTGAAAAATGTTCAAATGGAAAAGTTTTAAAAATTTATAAACGTATAATTTAACATTTAGATCCTAAAATTTATTCAGAGCTCTAAAAAAGTTTACAATATAGGAAAACTTTCCAACGCAGCAAGCTAAGCAACATAAAGGAATTAATTCATGTAATATTCAAAACTTCACAAACTCATGAAATAAAGTAAGATTATTAACCTTATATATTTCTTTGATTTATAAAAGCTTTTCCCTTTGTTTGTGGATTTTTTTACTTTTGATAATTCCATCTTACTGTTCTTCTCTCTTTTTTCCCATATGTATATAGAATCAAAAGTTTCACCAACCATATATAGAATATTACAAGGGAACCAGAATCAAAACAACAGCACTACCTGAATTGAAATTAGAATTTCCAATTATGAATTTTCAAAGTTTAAATCATTCAAAATACCAAACTAAAAATCTCAAACTAAAATTTTCCTATTCAAACTTATAATAGTTTAGAATTAAATTCACAAAAAGGGAAATGCCCGAATGACCACCTTTGCCAAAAATTGAACCTGCACTATCCCAAAAAGGGAAAAAATCATGGATGTACTACATATATTGTTACGCACACCTGTAAATTTTCATGATGGAACTCATGGTGGATGTGAATAGTATATGTAAAACATATGTGACAACTTATCCTTTTCATTTCTCTTAACTCTAGATGAATTTGAGAATGAAATTTGGTAGCTATGCACATCACTTACAGTTGTGCACCCACAATTTTGTTTCACATTTTTGTGATGCATTTCATTAAGTAAATGCTATAGTATATGCAATGGTGGGCAGCTATCTATATGCTCATAAATTCTGCTTTCAAAACAAAAATTATTAGCAATAAAAACATTATTGAAAACATATCTTTGCTTCACACATGTAGACATATTAAATATGTTTGTTTTCATTTGTGGTGCGTCTATACACCATTTTAACCATGATATCTGAGGCATGTATTCATCGAATCTGGTGCTGAAGCAGCAGCAGGCTTGGACAAGTTGCCAGATAGATTGACATACTAAATATGTTCGGAATCTTGTTCTCGGTGAATCAGCATTAAACGATGACAGGGCAAGCGATGAGAGGGCAATTGACATTGCTGCAATGCTGCCCTTGCCCCTGAGGAGAGTAGGAGCGCATGCATGTCTCGACCAAGATCCATGCTTCTCCGAGGAGTCACCTCTGATGGGGATGGGGTGCTCCATACTGCTGCCAGGTTTGGCCATGTGCACCTGGTTTGTGTCTTCTTCCACAAATTGGGGGTACTTCCAGATCCAAATGTAAGCGTAAAAGCAGAGAGCAACAAAAGCGAAGACAACACACCTGTTCATAGTGCAGCCACCATGATGCCCTCTCTGCCCATGTCATCTGCCGCAGAGGATGAAGGAGCAGAGCAAACGGCGCAGTTCGCTGAATTTCTGAGGTCAAGAAACCACATGGGAGAGACGTGCTTACATGAGGCAGGGAGGCGGGGCCATATACAACTGGTGGATTTACTGATATCGGCAGATGCAATGTTGGACGACACAACAAGTCTATGGTTGCAGTCGCTGCTTAAAGAACTCGGAATTTTCCATCTGAGGCTTCGAGTTCTATGGTGTGACAACTTAGGTGTAATGTACTTGAATCTAGTCTTCCATGCACGCATAAAGCATATTAAAATGTATTTTGTACAAGAAAGAGTTGCATTGAAGATGCTGGAAGTCCTGTTTGTTTCATCATTCGATCTAGTTGCAGATATTTACACGAAGCCATTGCCGTAACAGCCTTTTGATTGTAACAGGATCTTTTCTGTTTTCGGTTTCGTTCCTTGCGATCCAAGAGATGTTTTAATCCGGAGCTGTTTTAGCCCATCTATATAAGCAACACAATCCCTACAGGGAACCTTGCGGCAAACACTTCCATCTTTTCACGTATACCCTTCATATCTGAGCAAATATATATATATATATATATATATATATATATATATATATATATATATATATATATATATATATATATATATATATATATATATATATATATATATATATATATATATATAGTAAAAGTATTGGGGACTACTAGGTGTCTGAACTCCTAGGTCCATAGCCGTCCGATCGCGCAAGGAAAGTGTGACGGAGAATTGACGATTATCGGGTTGGACGAATGATAGACCCGTTGCTTCTGCAGACCGCAGACAAATCAAATTAGGAATCTCCGTCATCTTCGATTTCATTCTCCTTCTCTCGGTCACGTTTTTTTCCCCCGGTGTCTTCTCTTTCCCCAAATCGGGCGCTGTTGATTCTCTGGCGGCCAGCTCCGCCGTTCTCAACACCGCGTCGCCTCCATGAAGAGGAGGCGACGGCCGACAGTGGCGGCCAAAGACGCCGAGGCTCTAAGGGCCGGGGTCTCCGTCTATAAGCCGCGCTCCTACGAGGTGCTCGTCTCCGACGCCGCACGCTCCCTCGCCTGCGCCATCGACGATGGCAAAACCCGCCTCGAGATCGAGTTCCCGTAAGCACGTTCTACTCCGCACCACTGCCTCCCTCCGCACTGGCCTTAGTATTATTCCCTGCTTCGCTTCTAACGCCCGCATTATTTTTTCTCTCTCTCATCTCATCATCCCTTGTTTCATGGCATTATTTTTTTTTAGATTGAGGGTGTAACCATCAGTTCCCTTGATGATGTGCCCACCGGGACCTGTCAATAACTTCTTCAAATCGATAAGAAATACCCTGGATTTTGACTTTGCTGACGACAATGAAGGTAAATTGTCAAACAACTCTGCCTAGTACAATACTACATTAATGAAAACACCAATTATATGAGTCCATGGAGCTGCAGGTGCTACTAAATCTTCCAAGCCTAAGAAGAAAACATTGCCAGTTACATTTTTATACCACTCTTCTATGCTGAAGCTTTGTTCTATACAGGAGCTAATTGAATCTTAGCAAACTCCTTATGCCAAATGCCACGAGTTCAGAATACATGTGACATGCCGAATAACCTTCATATGTTAAAATATTTTTTTTGTGTAATGGGAAGTCTTTTCGTGGTAATGAATTATCACAGTTCAAAAAATGGAAATAGAAAGATAACTGAACATGAGCATGAAGGATATGTGTATGAATCAAGTATAGGCGGATTTAGTATAGGTAATTATTCATTAGGATACTATTATCTGAGCAGAAATTTCGTTCCCATCATAGAAAACAACAAGTAACAACCATCAGTAAGTTTGAACCCTGCTATTGTGAGAAAAGTCTTGTATACACATCCATGAAAAAGTCATAACTAGTTGGCTGGTGTGGATACAGATCGATGGGAATCTGACGAACCACCATCGCTATATGTCTTCATCAACAGCAGCACGCGTGACCTTTCATCTATAGAGAAGTATGTGGTATGTCTATAATAATGCTTTGTTTCTTGCCAACATATATGTTTTTTGGGGATAGTTGATTTACACTGCAGTTGTAAATTAGGTTTTTGCATCATTTTGGTCAGTTATGCATTTTATTCTCCTACAGTTAGAAAATGATCACACCTTGAGCTTGATGCAATATCAGCATGAATTTACACAAACACTATTTTCGAAAAGTTTAGCGACCAAGTCTACATGAGTGCATCTTACATTATTAATGAAATCAGAGAGGGTGGCACATATGTTACAGTTCATGTGGATAGTGAATCAAGAGACTCATGGTCTAATTTGTCATTTGAGGTTCATGCAAACAAGGAATGTAATGAGTACAAGTGTGTTTGCAAGCTATTTGAGCACATGGGTATATTGTATTGCCACATAATCAAGGTATGTTATGATTTTACATAAATTCAATCAATTTATGTTGTTAACTATAGTTTTTTTAAAAATAGGTTGCATTTTTCCTTTCCAGGTTATGTCTCATATTGGCTGTATAACTGTTCCAAATAAATATATTCTCAAAAGATGGACTGTGCATGCTAGAGAAGGCATTGGAAGTCATTTTGAAAACATTCATAAATGACAATGATGCTGCTGTTTCAAGGACGCACCGCCATACCCTTCTCTTTAATGCCTGCATGGATTTGTCTAATAAGGGCGATGTGTCCATTGATGCATTCCATATTGCTATGAGGCATATAACACAAGCAAAACAGGAGATTAAGATGGCTCATACGGTTGTAAATGAAGAGTTACCTACACATAATGATTCTATGAAAGAGATTGTTCATTTTGGTGAGGTTACAGTTTCAAATGATGACCATTCTAGTAATCAAGAAGATGATTCCATTAATCAAGCCGAAGATACTGTCTCCATCCTTCCACCTGATCATCGGAAGAAGCCTGGACGTCCCAAATCAACTAGGGATAAGTCTCAATTAGATGGTCCAATTACCAAAAAACGCATGTGTTCCTATTGCAACAAGAAGGGGCATTACAGAACTAGCTGCCCTTATAATCCGGAGAACTCTTCCAAGTCCAAGATACAAAAGGTGTGTCAGAAGTGCCAGTTACCAGGACACTACGCATCCACTTGTGTTACTACTGGCTAGTATTACTTCGAAATTATGGATTTCCTTGCCTGATAATGAGTTAAATTTCCATTACTGTTTCTGTTTGAACTTAATGAATTCCTGAACTTGATTCAATATATCACTTTAGATTTATCTTTTTGTATTGAGTATATACAATTGTGGTTTTGAGTGATCTGTGTGTGTGTGCATACCATGACCAGTTAGTTTTCTTTTGTTATCTGGTAATCAAGACTGGAATTTCTGAGACCAAATGAACCCACTCTTTCTTGTCTAATATACCTTGATTATGATTATGACAATCAAGTTCTGGAATTTCCCTGCCCAAATGATCCCCACTGTTCCTTTCTATTAGTCTATGACATGCTTTTCTGTTATTTCTATCTTCTTTTATCAAGCTACCTTTACATAACCATTCATACTGATGTAATAGCGCAATTACGAACAATTATTTGTAAACAAAATGCCATAAAAGTATTGTTCGTAAGTACTCCCTTCATTATTTTAAAGATGTTGTTTTAAATAGGTGCAATCAATCTTTTAACACTTTGATTGTTAATATGCACAAAAGTATTTGAATTTATCACATGAATATGTTGTCAGTAGATTAGTAATAAAAAAATATTTTTCATATAAAAGTAATGTTCAAATGCGCATTGGATACGATACTCACAATGCCAAGTAAAAAAATCCAATGAAGTATATCCAACCCTTAGACAAATGGCAATTATCGATCAATTGAAAGAAAAACAATTTTTCCAAGCAAGCATGATGCTGTCCCATGCGCGCCATCAACTGGCATCCATACTTTCTCCATTCCTTTGTACTTAACGTTTTTGTTATTTTTTAGTTTTTGACATATGATTCAAACCACTTTTTTTAAATAATTTTACACTAAGACATAGTAATAAAATTTTCATATTACGAAAGTATGTTTAACCAAAAATCTAATGATATAATTTATATATATTCAATCTGGATAGTTTTAAATCTATTGATGGTCAAATTTTAAGTAAACATACCCATTTTTTCTGTGCCGTTCGTCTCCTTCAACCATTTAAGATAGCTTTTTGTTGTCCGATTGAGATGAAAAAATTCACATAAGATTTTCACCTTAAATGCTAACATCACGTGTGAATTCGCCACTGTAAATAATTCCGTGCAACATCTAAAATTTATTGGAAATAATGCAAGTCAACATACGCGTTTTTCCTATATAGTTCGAATCCATCATCCATTTAATATAGCATTTTTTCCGAGTGAGTTGAAAAATACACATATGATTCTCACCTTACCTGATAACATCACGTGTGAATTCACCGCTCAGAATCATTTCGTGCGGTGTATAAAAATTACTGAAAGACAACATAGTTTTTCTTATGCTGTAAGTACACCACTTAAAATTTTATTGAGTACAATACTCGATTTAATCACAATGATTCATCATATGTTCCACGTAATGATATTTTGCATGCAGCATAGACTATTAAATTTATATGTACAAGTGAGCATACTTCTAATACTGCCGTACTTCTTTTCATACCTACTCCATGTTTATTAATACATTGCCGATACACATACCTATCCCACGTTAATAGCACGTTGAGAAGGTAATCTATTTATGTCACATAATGATCTACACACGTACTTTTTTCCACGTTAATTCAAAAAAAATCTAGACACATACCTATTTCATCAGGAAACTAGTGCACTAATCAATCCGGATCGCTGCATATTTATGGCAATTAAAGATCCGGATCACGCACGCACATGAAGCAGGAGAACTAGGATCGCTGCATATTTATGGCAATATCAAATCCGGATTGCACTAATCAATATGTTATTTGAATTCTAAGGCTAACAGAATTTGATAATGGGTATACCCGTTAATCTCATACCTAATACAATCTAGCACATTTCAATGCGATCGAATGGTTGTTAGGTTAGGTGCCTGGACTCCTTGGAGTCCCATTTCGCCTTCCTCTATATATATATATATATATATATATATATACCCGATAATCGTCAATTCTCCGTCACACTTTCCTTGCGCGATCGGACGGCTATGGACCTAGGAGTTCAAACACCTAGTAGTCCCCAATACTTTTACTATATATATATATATATATATATATATATATATATATATATATATATATATATATATATATATATATATATATATATACATAGTATAAATAACAAGGCACCATGGTGTCTGGGCACCAAATCTCCTCGCTTTGGATTGCTTTTAGATGTGTGCTAGTGTAATTGAGACTTTTCATCCATGATTAAGACTTTCCATCTATGATTGATTTACCATGCATCATATATTATATACCATTGCACTAGCACGCATCTAAAAGTATATATATATATATATATATATATATATATATATATATATATATATATATATATATATATATATATATATATATATATATATATATATATATATATATATATATATATATATATATATATATATATATATATATATATATATATATATATATATATATATATATATATATATATATATATATATATATATATATATATATATATATATATATAGATTTGAAATGGGATACTATGGTGTCTGGGCACCAAGCCTCCCTTCCTTTGGATTGCTTTTAGATGCGTGCTAGTGCAATGGTATATAATATATGATGCATGATAAATCAATTATAGATGGAAAGTCTTAATCATGGATGAAAAGTCTCAATTACACTAGCACACACACACACACACACACATATATATATATATATATATATATATATATATATATATATATATATATATATATATATATATATATATATATATATATATATATATATATATAGGGCAACATATCCATCTGCATCTGCACGTTGGCGTGGTCTGATTTTCTGAGATGGGCTCGTATTGTCTTGGGGAACCCTAAAGATTAGATGCGTCACAGGAGTAGGAGCCACAGTAAGTAAACAACCAGTAGCAGCCTACCGTAGGGATACGGATAGGCTCTACTAATATGCAATAAAAATTTCTACTATATAAATTAGTAACCATGTGAGTAAGAGATCATACATCGTTATCACTACACGCGCAGTGCAGTGAAAGACAAGTTGGTGCAGCCTGGTCTAACGTTTCACACATTGACATATGGAAGTAGTAGATCGTCTAACGTTATTGCCTGCCAATCGTCTCCTTCACTAGCCCCTCGCGTTCCTCATGTACGTTGCGGATCATCTCGATCAGCATAGCAGCTACCACAGTTGTGCCACACAGTATACACATGTCTAAAATGGAACACTGTGCACCGGTGTGCTAACACCAACACGCAAGGCAGAACCTTCAGTGGGTGATGTGATATCCTATAAAAAGACCCATGCCTCCCCTTTAGTGAACTCTATGCTAAGAATCCATTAAGGTGCAAAGCCTATACGAATGGATCATATCTGAACTGGTTTATTTCAGCCCATTAAATGTGCGACTTTGTAGGTTCATATGTACTCAGCTGTGATGCGAAAACTCTTTTCCAGTCCACAAATCGGTAGTAGTCCCTAGTAGGACATAGCGATCCCCGAACACATATAAAGATCATATTGGATGAACTTGTATAGTGTTCATGTACTTATCCCTTTGTCTCATGATACCAAATTGAATGTGTGTTATCCTATGATAGCTCGATCCTTCGCTCAATTTTATAGTGGAATACTTAGTTATAGTTGACTTCTCAACCAAAATCGGTATAGCCGTGTACTTCCCTGATCCAATCACATCGAGAGGCTCAGAGATATTTCTCTCGTTAAAAAGGAGCAAATTCCATCTTGATCGTTTACATTCTTTTGCATATTTCATAGTAAACCTAAAAACTACCTTTATGACCTCCCATTTACGTAACAACGTTTGGCAACTCTTGAGTAAATTATTACACATGTGGTAAACCATGACAACCTCAAATCTAAGAATCATATATACACTATTTATGAGACCAACTGATGACACTTAATAATATAACAATTCTTGTTGTGTCTCAAGATATGCAATCCAACACTATATTCTATAAGATATACCCACATTATTAATTTGATAAATCATATTTATGTCCTGTGAAACATGATAATTAATCATACATGTGCTAATCCATAAATCATAAGTGTTCCACGTAATGATATAAAATCAAAGATATTTGGAATAATATTATAAACATAAATAGAGAGTTTTGCAAATAAGTCACAAAATTGTCAATCAATATAAATGATAATTCATTCAAAGGGAAAATAATATATTATTCAAAAGTTCATAAATATAGAAACGATATAATCATCTCTATAATTGTCTCCTTCATATATCACTAACAAATACCAGGAGGAGTAAAATGAAATCAATCGTAGTATACATTCAGTTACTATTTGCACACCGGCTATGTGGTGTATGGATTACCGGCATTATCGGCTACTTTTTTTGGGCTTATGCTTAGAGTTTGGCTTTTATTTCTACAGCAACTTACCGTTAAATGGCGCGATTTTTAAGGCAAGAGTTTACAAGTAAATTATAATACAAATTGTACTGAGTTCAGCTGTATGGACCAAAATCGTATGCGACTATTTTCCTCTGCGTATTATCTCTCACGAATAGAACAGAATTTAAAAACCACAGATATAAACCATAAATCTTAACCTAAAAGAAATCATCATCAACTGCGGGAAGGAATGAATGATAACCCTGTAACAATGCCGCAGAATACCAAAATGGCCCTTACCGCTTGCATGCTGCCTGCGTGAAGATGGGGATACCTGTAGGGGACCCGATTCCGACGTCTCCAAGGGCTGCTCAGGAATACAGCACGCAACCATGGTAAGAAACCAAGCCTCTGGCACAGCGCAGCTGAGTGAATAAGCATCATGGCGACTGTAGTGCCGTGGGGTATGATCGCTAAAAGAGCAAACACACAGGCAACAATGGCAACCGTCACATCGACTGGAGCAACCACAACGTACACCCCCAGCATGAAGACGGCGATCATGGACACCGCTGCGTAGCGGAGGCAGGCCGATGCAGTTTTAAGGTGGTGAAAACGTGTCCGCCTGTCCACTATAGGAAATCCAGCAACAGTGCACATAAATGTGGCTGACGCAGAGAAGGCAAACGCCATGGCGTCAGAGATGATGAATGCTCTGAACGCGTGCTGCCTGGCTTGATTACTGGCGCCACCGGAAGAGTCGAGGTAGAACTTGGCAACGTTGAAAGGCGCTGCGAATGCGACGGTCAAGATGAGGACCGCGCAGACGGCCCCAAGCCCAGCGGACTTGCTTATTGCTTCGGAATGCTTCTCCTTATCAGGTTTTGTAATCTTGCTAGTGAAGTGATCCCATCGACAGGTGCCAAAATCAGCTCCAGCAAGTATAAGGTCGTACAGAATCCATTCCCGAGGGGTCTGGACGGGTGGGTGCCCAAAAGAAGGGTCAAATATTGGAAGAACAGAAAAAAAATTAGAGTCATTTCCTAAGCTGGAAGTTAAGAGGAGAAGAAGAAAAAAGATTTTTTGCAAAAAAAATATGATCCAAGAAAGGGAATATGCATGCAGGTCTTTCACGTTGAAAGGGGTTAAAATACCTGCAGATATCTCACACCAGATGGGCGGTTCAGCACTGCCAGATCAAGAGGTGTGTGCCCCTCCTTGTTCGTCAAATTTAAATGGACTTCGTTCTTACGTATTAAGCTGCAAAAGACCGACTGGTTTCCATTCCGTACGGCTAAATGGAGAGCTGTATTTCCTTCCTTATCCCTGCTGTTGAAAAATCTCGCAGGCCATTTTTTCTTGCAGACATATGCCACCACTTCTTCTTGCCTCTTCTGAACAGCGACATGGAGGAAGCTCTGACCAGAAGCATCGAGTGACCACATGCAGTCAGGACATGCTTGGAGCAACCGTTTGATCATATCAAGTCTTCCTTTTGCACCAGCGACATGTATGGGCAACGAGCCCTTTGAGTCGGGGCAATAGGCACTATCTGAATCCTTTTCTAAAAGTAGCTTGGCAATGATCTCGTGTCGGCCGGCTGATGCCACAAAGTGAAGAGGTGTGCTCCCAGATTCATCTGCGGTATTTATAAGATCTTTGTTCCAGTCCAGCAGTTGCTCGGTGAGCTCTGCAATTGAGGGATTATTCAGTTTTTTCTACTCGCGCGAGTATCAGGCATGCGTATTAGATTCCATTTCTGTTTACAATGATGTATAGAACAAAACTATATATAGACAGCAACACTTGCAGATGCTCTGTGTCAATTTTGCCTAGCAACCATATGCATGCAGTCGTTGACTACCTCACCCTATGTCGCACTACTTCAACAATCTTCTCATGTACTGTACTAGCTAGTATATGAGGAGTTTCAGTAACATCCCAAAAGCGGGAATCGACAAAATTATGAAGAATTCAAGACTTTCATTTTTCATTTCAGTGTGTTTCGAAATCTTGGCGTCTATTTGAAAATTTTGATTTGGATTTACCGAGTAATTCAAGCAATGGTAATAAAATTCAAATTCGGAAACCAAATGAAACAAAAATAAATTCAAATTTCACCTTCAATCAAATTGAGCCAAGTTTTCAAATTCAAATTTGAATTTAAACTTAGATATAAAAAACCTGAATTTGCAAATTAAAATCCGAATTTCTGTTTTTGTTGGCATTCTTTCTTCTCTTCCATGCGGGCCCCATCCTTTCCTCCTCTCTCTACCTTTCTTCTCTTTCCTCCTCCCACTGTAGTCCGAGCAAGCCTCGCACCGCCTGGTGGTAAACCCGTCACGTGTTGAAATGCCCCAGAAAATATCAAATTTTTCTGTGATTTTTCGTGAATTTTTGAGTAAATTTTGAGCCCTTTCCCTTTTCGGAAATTCCCGGCGGAATGCGCTTTCCTTTCTCGGCTTTCCGCCTCCTCCTCCCGTTGGCGCCCTCCTTCTTTCCGCCTCCTCCCTGCGGACACGCTTGCCTGCCCACGCGGTTCACCGCCGCGCACTGCGCCACCGACCACACCCGACCCCGGTCTTCCCCCTACCACACGTGGCCCACCCGTTAGCCCCTCCTTCTCCCTCCTCCACGCGACGTGCCGCTGCCCATCTCTGTCGTTCACTGCTCCCGCACTACCCTGTACATTTACTCACGATGACACAGCCCCCGCAGCTTCCCCATGCTCTCTACAGCTCAGCAGCTCGCCCACTCCGTGCCATTACTCTCTCCCGTCAGCTCCGACCTACTCCCTCATCGCCAGCTCCCTCTGCACCTTCTTAAGCCGAACCAGCACCGCCAGCAGCTCCCTCACGCTCCCAAGTCACTCCCAGAGTAACCGATTGGAGTATAACCGCCTGCATCACCGCTGATCAGCTCCTTCATCGCCGGTGATCTCCCGAGCCCCTTTCCTCCGTCTCTCTTCTAAACTTCGATTTCATTCACTCACTTGCTCCCCTCTGCTCCCTGAACATGATGGTGGACCTTGCTAACCGAGTGCGTCTCTCCCCTGCTCTGGCAGTGAAGCTCGCCGTCGACCGAAAGGGGGCAGCCGTGGCCAGCTCACCAGAGAGCTCGCCAGCTTGAACTACCTACACCACCATGTTCCCCTCATCCAGAGATGCTCCAGACACCGCCATTTTGCCCAGAGCGCCGCCGATGGCCTCTGGTGCTCAAAAATCGCCGTTGTCTTCTTCCCGGCCGTTCGCCGCCGTTGAGCTTTCCCATTCCTCCCAAAGCCCAGAAATGGGTTCCCCGCCTCCCAAGGCACCTCGTGCCACCCTCGGTTTCCGCCGAAAGGAGCCGCCGGCGCCGTCATTCTCAGCTTTCCGGCGAGGACGATGGGCTAGAGGTAGACGACGACGACGTGGACGTATCCTCACCGTCCACGTCTTCGTTGCCATCTAACCTCATCCTTTGGATGGCCTCGTTTTGTGGCCGTTTGATCCCACTTAACTCGATTGATCGGGTTCGTCCGCTCGCTCCGCATCGCCGCCGTCCACACCAGCCGCGTGTCGGCCATCCCGCAGGGGTAGGGGCACACGCGCTGAGCTCCGACCGCCCGCGTGCTGGGCCGAGGCCGCGCAGCCTGCTCAGCCGCGCAGGCCAAAATCCGTGCCCGGGCCACACTGTGGCTTTGGGTCGGCCTGTTACTGTTCATCGATTTTTCCAGGGATTTTCTTATTTCCAAAAAGCCAGAAAATCAAATAAAATCCTAGAAAATCTCAAAAATTCCCAAATTACACCATTTTGTTCATTTTGATGCCCTGAACCCATTTTTAGCCTCCAATCCACCAAATTCATCCCAGAAAAATTCAAAAATCCCTCATTTGAATTTTAATGCATTTTACTCCTTTTTCATAGATTTATTTTTTCCTTGCTTGATTAGGCTCAAGCCAGACTTATGTTATTTTTGTGTGTTTGCGCTAACTTCAGAGTTTTCAGAGGCGACGGATCAAGGGCAAGGTCAAGAAAGTCTGGTTTACAAGGTTGCCGAGCTAGTCGAGTATCAAGGCAAGATGCAAATCCTTGATCATTTTGAATCCCATGCCATTTAAATTATGTGTTTATGCTATTTGCATTATTGTTATTTGTGAAATGTTAATTTGCATAAAATAAAATGTTTAGAATGGCCTGATATTTATATAATACCCACAACCGATAAATGCCATATTGAATTGTAGCCCTACCTTTGTCAACCCTAAAATTGCATTAATTATGGTATAAATACTTGTAGTATATTTACATTTCATGTAAAATTTCACACTACTAAGGTTGTGGCCGCGGGCCGGTAGATTTGGAGTGTTGAGAATTAGGGTAAAGGTGTTGTGGGACACCGCGAGACGGTCTTTGCCCACCACTTTGCCCGGAAGTCAAAGTTGGTCGCCCTATAAAAATATAAGGACCAGACCCTTACGCCAAGCAAAGTGACATATTAACCGCTCAACCACAGGTGTTGACTTGTCAACCCTGGTTTAGTAGCTGCTCAACTCAAGTGAAACCCTACATTGGGAGTTGGTGTGGATCGGCAGATCCAGACTGGACAACGATAGGTCTCCACAACTCGGGCCTGACGTTCCTTGTTGGCCAACGGGTACCTGAGGTTGTGCGAGCTCCTAACCTATCGGGTAGAGTGTATATCAAGGATTGAGCAGTGAAACGACCCGGTTCCTTAACTCAATCATGAGGGTTATGAATGCTTGTGGGTAAAGTTGGGCAACTCTGCAGAGTCAATAAAAAGGTATTCGAATACATCGTGCTCCTGGTTAATGGAGCTGTGTCTATTGGGTGATTCCAGTAGCGAGGCATGAGTAGTTTTCATAAGTGTTTTAAGTTGGTTAGTTGGATAATTAACTTTGAAAGAAACCCCCTTAATCTTAAGGAGTAATCGTAGGTTTTGGGTTCCAAAAATGTTTACAAATAAAAGTGCATCCACCCAAGTTAAACACGTATACTCCCCTCCTTTGGTGACCCGTGCAATATAGATAAAGTAAGATTTTTCTTTGTAACTTGCTGAGCTGGATAGCTCACGGCTTGCTAAACCCTTCAAAGTGCCAAGAAGCCGGTGAAGGTCTGCCCGTTGAGGAAGCTCCTGAGGAGCCATTCTATGACGAGGATCCCTGGTTTTAGGTCTTAGTCGCGCTCAGGCTTCCTGGTGGTTTTATGTATTGTAATATACTTTGGGCTTGCACGCTCGTTGTAGTAAAACTTGGTTGTTAAACCTTATATTGTAATATAAGTTGGCTCTTTTGTTGTAAGCATGTGCTGTGATGATATTCTCTTACTCAACGCTCCGTAACTGGCCAAGCTTGGGTAGTTGCGGAATCCCGGGTCCAGGCGCCCCTGGAAATGGGGGCATTACAAGAAGTGGTATCAGAGCAGGCTGCTTGACCGTAGATTGAGACTTAAGGCAATCTAGGAAGCGATTTTATCGCGAAACCTAATTTAAACCCTAAGAGGAGTTTGCGAAAAATATAAGTACTATTGCTATCTTTCCTCTCTTGTTGCTACCTTATCTTTCTTAGTTTACTTCAGCTTAAGTTTTACTTATGCAAAATGTTTACTGCTATACTTGTCTAACTTCAAATTTTCGTTCTTCGGCAGATGATGCACTTCGTTCACTCTCGACCAGAGCGTATGGAGGGTTGGCCCTCTAAGCTTTGGGAGATGCAGCAGTACCTCGGAGCCGATGGATACCATAGGCCTGTCTTCCACGCGGTCAGCCGGTTCTTCCAGGACGAGCGATACGAGTGGAAGGCATGGGTGACTTTGACACCATCGCCTATCCGCCCGGACCAGGAGAGGAGGTTCGTCGCCCGCAAGATCAAGAGGATGCCGTGCAAGACGCAGCCAGGAGAGCTACGATCTACTTGCGTGGCTACTACGACCTAGAGTTGGCTGAGTTACCATTTGATCTGATCCCGAGATCGCTTCATGGTGGGAGGTCCTTTGCAGTCCCTCAGTTCAGAGAGGGTGACGATCCCCGTCTGCAGGGGGTTGCTAGTATCGTGGCACAGCAGGTGTATCAGTACGAGAGGGCAGTGGAGGAGTCCCAGGCCTTGCAGATGCAGCTTCTTGAGGCTCAACAGGAGGTGCAGCAGCTCCGCGCCGCTCTTGTCCACTTTGAGGCGATCGAGGCGGGGAGATGTCGAATTGTGGAGAGTCCCCCAATGTCCCCTCTTCGTCCGCCTTACTGTCGTCCCAGCCGAGGTGTAGGCTCACTGCTAGGGAGCACCGCCTGCTGTTCTGCCTGCAGCACCCCTCGCCATGGTGCGACATGGTGGATTAGCTACCAGCGTATGCAAGAAAATAGAGAAATTACTTGGAAAGAATTCTCAAAGTCTTTTCGCAGGGCACATATCCCGCAAGGAGTCATTGAAGCAAAGCGTTCAAGCAGGGTGCAAACACCATCATGGAATATCTACACTAGTTTAATCACCTTGCAAGGTATGCACAGGAAGCAATGAAGACAAGAAGATGGAGAAGTTCAGAGCAGGGCTACAAAAATTCTTGAAGTATCACATTTCTGCTATGGACTTCAAGGATCTACCTGTTATGGTGGACAAACTCATTAACTTCGAGGAGGCCAGAAATGAAATGGAAGACTTTAGAAAGCGAAAGGCTATGCACCAACCTTCATCATCTTCATAAAGTGCACAGCGAGGGAGAACAATAGGGTCGCCCCAATTTCGACCCCAATCTCCACGGCAGTTTGTGCTTCTTCCAAATTGTTGTTTTCTCCCATGCCCGTGCCCGTTCCCATGCGCGTGCGCGCTCACGTCCGTCAGGCTTCTCGCGTTCAATAGAGCGACTTCGACCGCATCGCCCGGGGCGACCAGGTCAAGCTGCGGCAGCGGTGATGGAGGCGTCACCGGCGTGGGCGCTTTGGCGCCAGCCGAGGCTGCAGCCGGCTGACCTCTGCCTCGCTTCCCTATATATGGCGTCTTCCCTCTCGTTGGTGATGAATGCAGCTGTGAGTTCTCCCCTCACTGATCTCAAATCTCCCTAGTGGTTCTTTGATCTTGAGTCTTGAGAGTTGCCGACCGGGTTTTCTCCTGTCACCGTCGACTGAGAAGCGCAAATCGTCGTTTTAGAGTTTCCCCGTGCGGTTTCCTTGAGCCTTTTCTTGTGCTGAGTTTTGTGAGAGATTTGTGACCTATTCTTGGTTTTCATGAGCGTTCTCGGCGGGAGCACTCATTGGCCTTGTGCGGTATCAACCTCGAACTTCATCTCCGGCGTCGGCTACCTGAGGTTGGAGTGGGCATTGTATCTCCGTCTACCACACTCTTCTTTTGCAGCAGCACAGAAGGGTGCTAGGTTTTTTGGGACAGCACTGCAAGCACACCTTGCCTCTTCTGATTTCTTCACAGTGATTTTGAGTATCGCCTCTACTGTGAGTATATTGGTTGTTGTTTCTTTGCAATTTCGTGATATACTTCACATATCAGTGAGTCTCATTAGCAGGAAATTTGCAAAGAAAGTGTTGTGGGCTAATTGCTCTGTGATGAAATGACATAATACTGAGATTATATATGAATGTGATGGTAGATTAATCTTGAGCTTACAATTAAATATGCTATTTTCCTTTCACTGATCATCGAACTTGCTGTCCATTTCTTGTTGATCTTTGATTAAGATTTGGGTAGTGGTGAGTTTTGTTCTTTTCTGGTCTATGCTGAACACTGTTATCCTGTTGAATCAATAGTATTCTCTGTGAATGAATGAAAGATTGATTTTAGGGATATTTCTGCACTGTCCAGCAAGCTTTCTTTATAATCTGTTAGACTTTGTTACATAGGAAGGTTTAATTTGAGCTCGAGATTTAATCTATAACTGTCATATATAATCAAGATTATATTAAAATATATCTGTCCAATATCATTGACTTTATCAATCATCCTTTGCTCACAAAACCTTATCTAAGATCATCAACTTGACCCTAATAAAACTTAATTACAATCATTTGGATTTATTTGAATTTTAGATTTTTTTTTTGGTTTTCAATTTTTAGCACGTAATTAGAAGCTGAAATCTCGGAGTGATGACGGATCTAGCAAGAGCAAGATCGGGGTAAAGTCAAAAATATCAAGGATACATGACCATTGATGAGAAGGCTTTGAGTAAGATCAAGGTCTCACTTTGATCATATTAAACCTACATTTTATGAAAATTATGTTTGTTTAAATTATTAAGTTGCATACTTTTATTTGTTATGTAAATATATTCAAATATAAGGATGTAGCTAAATGCTTATCTTGCTTGTATTACTATATGTCACCCCTTGAATAAAATGTCCCCTTTAATTTCTCACCCTAGAAATTATAATGGTAACCTTACTAGCTATAGGTTGTATCTAAGCACCATGTTTAGCCTTGCTTAGATACTCAAGGATATTAATTTGCCCTAATCATCATTTCTCAAATCATGAAAATAAATTTTGGGCAACCATTTTGGGAAAGGGTTGGTATGTTGGATAAATTAGTTTTATGCTTCTAAAACTCATAAAACGTGTTTTACCTATCTCGGCGGATGGTAAGAGATGGTGGTGCAGATGTAGCATGAGAATGTTTGGTTTATGGCAGCACCGCCCAGATAATTTTAAGGATCGAATCTTGTGATGACCTCCTAATATAAAACAGTACAACCACAAGTCAATAATGGGTATGACCTAACTAAATAATCTGCATCACCAGTGAAGGATGTACCATGGTGTGAACCACGAGTCATGTCACTGGATTTAAACCATCGTGGACATGGGTCGTGTCGCTGAAAAGAAGTTGTCATTTGGCGCAAGAGAGGGTCTTAGTGAGGGTGGACGGAACCCAACTAAGATGAAACCTTAGTGAGTGTAATCCTTCACTAGATGCATTGTAAAGGCTTGTGGTAATCTGCTTGATTCTTAAGTCTAAGTAAACCTGTGAATACATTAAGACAGTTATCTCTTGTGGGTATAGTTGTGCAACCGCTGCAGAGTGTAAAACTATTCAAATAGTCATGCCCATAGTCAAGGGCGGACATAGGAACTTACTTGAGTTCTATTTCAAAAACTTTTGTGGGTAGGATGAAAATCCGTTAGGTGGATGTAACCTTGAATTTGACTTGCCCTGGGTGGGTGTGACCCAGTGATTATAATGGGTGGATATAACCCTAAACTAGCATACAATGAAGGTAACCATGTGCTACAATAGGTGGATATAACCTGCACTGATACTATTACCGCATTCTTTCAAATAATTTTAGAAAATTTGGTTTAGTTAAAACTGCTAAGTCTTACAGACTTTCCTATTTATTGTAACTTTCATAATGATGCCTTTAGCAAGGAAAAGAACCTCAAGCCTCCATTTAATAGCCTTGTATCTATTATTATTTGCATTCTGTGTGGTGGCTTACTGAGTACCTTTGTACCCACTGTTGCTCGATTATAATCATTCAGTAAGTCAAAAGGAGTAATGTTAGATAAGACCAGACGTCAATGAGGCCAAGAACTAGGTCGTGAGCCCCAGTTGGCTGCCTGTGGGCGTGTCATGAGGGTCCCACCTGTGTGAAGACTTCGTTTCCGCTCCTGCTTTTAATAGTTTCGACCTAATCGATCCATGTAAGTACATTACTATATTATTTACGCTTTCGTATGATATGTTTTTGGTATACAGTAATATATCTGTGAGCACTATTTACTAATCCAGGGAATAGTGCGGTAAAATTATAGATGATTTCGGATTGGTAAAATTCAGGTCTGATAGAGCTGGTATTAGAGTATATCGATTGTAGATCATGACCTTAGTTAGCATGGGCATTAGTTTCATGACTGAAATTATTTCTCCAAAATCTAAGTACAAAATATAAGTATTATTACTCATTCTCATCCCTCCTAGATGATCTCCTCTTATCTATGTCTTGTCTTAGCAGATTTTAATTTTGAAAACTCTTACCCCAAATTCGAAATGACAAATTCCTAAGACTTCTATAAAACCCTTCTTTGAAGATGTCTTGAAAAACTATTTTAGGAAAACAAAATAGTAAAAAATTATTTTCAAAAAATATAATATTTTACTCTGGAAGTTCACTTACCAAATGGGTCGCAAAATTCAATTTCAAGCTCTTCCCACAAAACTGATCTTCTAAGGGGATTTCCAAAATTAACTTCTTGCCATATGTGTTCCAAAAATCCATTTTGATTTCGCTAGTGATAAAAACAAATCTACTTTCCAAAAAACTCTGTCCCATAAAGGCTTATCTCAAAAGTTTAACTACTTACCAAATTTATTCCAAAAATCCGGTTTGGTTTCTCAAATAGTCAAATTCTTTCCAAATTTGTCAAGCTCACCTAATTATTATTTTTGCTTAATAATATTTCACACAATCATGACGTGGCACACCAAGCCTACCTTTTTATTGTTTCTTACTTATAATTCGCGCACTCAGTGATGTGGTAGACCAAGCTTACCATATTATTTTTTGCTTAATTATAATTCATAGATGGTTCATACTAAGAACCATCTGTGACGATTGCAGGCATCACAGACAAATGTATAATATGAACCGTCTGTGATAATTATGTATGAAATTTCAGTCTCGCCCCACCATGTCATTGATCCGTGGTATCTCCCTAGGATCTCAATCTCACCGGTCCATTCTCTCTGCAGCAAACGGTAGGCACCGGTCTCCTCCCACATCTCACCTCTTTATAATCCCCTCTCCCTTTCCCCCAATTTCACTCTAAGAACTAGCACCACCAGCACCTTTCCTCGAATTTCATTCGCTCCTCCAATAGCCTCGAAGAAGAGATCTATCAATCATCATGTATGGGCATGGCAAGGGAGGGAAGGGGCTAGGCAAGGGCGGTGCGAACCACCACCAGAAGGTCCTGTGCGACAACATTTAGGGCATCACCAAGCCGGCAATCCAGCGGTTGGCGAGGAGGGATGGCGTGAAGCGCATCTCTGGACTCATCTATGAGGAGAGCCGCAGTGTGTTCAAGATTTTTCTAGAGAACATCATCCGCAACGCCATCACCTACATCGAGCACGCCTACCGCAAGACCGTCACTGCCATGGACGTTGTCTACGCGCTCAAGTGACAAGGCTGCACCCTCTATGACTTCGGCAGCTAGGACGATCCTTTCCCCTTTGCCATTGCCACCACAAAACTATCATGTCTTTGTTCAGTTAGCATATTAGTCTTAGGTGGAATAATATTACTAGTATTTGTCTATTACAAAATCTATAGTATGCAACGCTATATGTAATTTAGATCTGGAATTCAAATTCAAACATGTTGTTTCACTAGACAGACTATTCATCTTTTAGTTGTCCAGCACAGACGATTCTTTTTATTAACCATCTGTGATATGCCCATCACAAACGGTTAGTACATAAAACTGTCTGTGATGACCGGATATCATAGGTAGTTTTTATTAAGAACCGTTTGTGAATTATCACAGACAGTTCTTAACTAGAACTATCTGTGATAATTGCAGACATCATAGATGGTTTTTAATTCAAACTGTCTGTATTGTGACTTATCATAAGCAGTTCTTTATACAAACCATATGTATTGTGACTTATCACAGACAACTCACAAGCCGTCTATGACAATCGCTTCTTATCACAAACACAAAAATTCAGACGGTTTAGAAAACTATCTGTGATGACAGTTTAGAATCGTCTATGATGACCCTTTCTGTGGTAGTACACAATGCATGTATTTATATGGAAATATTAGAGTTGCACTTATTATACAACTCTTATGATTGTGATGGAAATGGGGTTTGATTCAGGACACCTCTTTCAGAGAAGTTTATGAATCTTAAAGCAAAATAGTTAATATTAGGTGACGGTAAATCTGTATCAACCTATAGAAAATAAATTGAATTGAAGAATAGATATAGATATAGACTTTAATATTATTTGATTTTTAGGTTATGCATATCTACCCCTACCTAGCTAATATTAACTACTTTGCTTTAAGTTTATTAAACCTTTTTAAAAAGAAGTGTACCGAAGCATACCCTGATAGAAACATAATTGTACTTTTTATACAGCTGTAATAGCTCTCGTATCTATCTGATTGATATGCACTGTTATAATCTGGACCCACTATAATTGACGTTATAGATATTTCTCTTTTTTTCTGATTAACATGGTAATTTCTAGCCATTCAAAGTAAATGTTATGGCTACTTAATCTATTGTTTTAATTATATATACTCTCTTTAACTAGTCACAAAAAGAAGTTATTTTGTGTTACATACAGTTAAACATTATAAACTTGAGCTATCAATATCTTCTTAAATATGTAGATTTGACACATAAAAATGATATACGTAGGTTTCTCTCAGAAAATACTTTTATAATATTATAATTTTATTAGGTTTTATAAATATATTATAGTAGAAATGAGTGGTTCGAGTTGTATATTAGAGTCAGTGTCGATAACCAAAATGACTTTGTTTTGTCACTGAAGAGAGTATGTAATAGATAAAAAAATAATTGTAACGCACTTGATTTCTTGAACCAACACAAGACCAAACTATTGCGTCTTGCACCGCAAATACATATCATATCATGCATCAAGCATTTTGAAATGCAATTAATAGTAAGATGATCAGGAAGCAAAAGAATTAAAGGAAGGCCAACAGCTTGCAAGTAAACATGCATAAGGCACCTCACTGCCTCGTGCAGGCACCTCACTGCCTCGTGCAGGCACGTCTCTCCCTTGTGGTTTCTTGCCCTCAGGAACTCGGAGAACCGCACAGTGCGCAAGACGGGTGGACTCAGGAACTCCCTTGTGGTTTCTTGCCCTCAGGAACCCTTGTTGTTTGGGTCTGGCCGCAGAGCGCGCAAGACGGCACGCGTTAGCTCGGCATGGCCATGGCTGGCAGCAATGTGGAGCACCCCATCCCCATCGGATGGAATTTATCTCAGCAGTTGCATCGGTGCCCGCAATTGCTGACGCTAGCATCTCATTTGTGGAATATCAATGCCAATTGCCCTTTCATCGGCTGCTGGACCTCCTCCAAGTGCTGCTCCTTGACCATCTACTTCGTCCAGCTGTTTGGCCGCAGTGGCATCATCATGGCTGCTTGTGATGCCTGCTCCTGGCTCCTGACCTTCAACATAGCCAACAAGCCTTCCAAATGCTTCTACATCGCCTTCTCTTGCTGCCTTTAGCAATCTTTTATCCATCGGATACCTTGCCCAAGATTGCCGGTCTTTTCTTGCCAACTTCGTCTCTTCTGCACATATATGGAATGCAGCAAACCACCAAGTATACAAATCATGGATCACACACTTTCTTCTAAACAAAAAAAAAGTACATAACCTAAATTTTAAAACTTCAAAATCCACCAGACAGATTTTTATGACTGAAGGATCGCTAACCGCACAACATTGAAGCATGTGTTTACCCATACATTAAAAAACACATTAAAACATGTACAGTGCCTAACCAGAAATGTTTGTGATCCACCGAGAAACACGAGGCGGCAGTTTTGCTTGGTTGTCCTTGCAAGAGAGTATGTATGCCAGGAAGTCCTTTCGTAGCTCTCTAGATTCCTAACAACATGTGACATCGAAAGTATATGAACTACAATACGTATGCTACACCTCCAATACAAAAAGAAAGAAAGTTGCAACAAAGGAATAAACCTAACCCAGGCGAAGTGTTACTCACAGTAGGAAATGATTGAACGAGTTGGTGGCCATCCCACAAACGCATGAAATTGAACATGAAGAACCCACAGTCATAGCTACATATGCAGAGGGAAAACTAGAATCAATCGCCATGGAGATATAAAATGCAATTTTATTAGCTGACACGTACGGAAACCGTGCATGAAAAAATCAGCTAGCACCTGTTATGTTGCCTAGGTACTTTGGGAAACTCATATGTCCAACTGCGGAAGTCATTTTCTGACATGTCGAATGCAGTATCCATGGTTAGGTTGAGAGCACCGCAGACCTGCGGCCTAATTTGCTCATGACGCTCCGCAGGATCCAGACCACCTTGAGCGAGAATGCGGGAGAGAGTCGAATCACGAGCTTCGATCGGTCATGTTGAAAAATCTGAGTCAATGCTCCTCCACGAAAGCGGGATGAGTACGTAAAGCGAAGGTTTAATTTGAGAATGTGTGCGGAGTAGTACAATATTATCTTTGGGATTGTAATCAAAACTTGGATTTCATCTCGATGGATGAATGTACACCATTAATCAGCATACTTAAGAATATGATCATACGGATGTGAATCGAAGCATTATCTGAGACTAGATTGGCGACGTGACAGTTTTGAGATAAGTGGTATCCCAATTATCAAGCCCACGGGCCACAGATTCCTGTAAAAAAAAGGAGCAACAAACCATTATAATGCGATCTGAAGAGCATGAAGAAACTTTCCACAGAGAATAAACTCACTGTCCAATGTGAATCAACATAGTGCCTCCATCCCAAGCATTTTTTGTTCTTACAATTTTCAACATCCTCTGTTGCCATGTTTCTAATGGCTAAGTTCAAGCAATTGGAATCTAACTTCCCTCCTTTCACTGCCTCCTGGATATCTGTAAGCTTTAACTTGATGACAAAAGGAACTTCACTTGATACCCACACCTCCCTGCAAAGCGAGCCATGGAAAAAAAGAAACATGTCACCATATGTGCACTCTATCATATATATAAATGTTGCAGTAAGACAGATCGCACTTACTGTACTGATTCAGAGCTATCCAAAAATGTAGTAGTGAAGCGATACAGATCGTCCAATGTACTTGAATATGACAACTCAACAGGCCGTTGTTTGACCAAGAAAGGTGACTCCAACTCCTTACTTGGTTTCATCTCTTTATTTGCCGTGGACTTAATGACCTTCTAGGCTTCTCAATTACACGAGTTTGCGTGTACCTTCAATTAACAAACCACACACTTAAAAGTTAAAACAATACACAATTATTTCACAGTGAAACTTACTTGTCAAACTTTTTTATTAAGTGGCTTGTCAAACTTTTTTTCTTAGTGCAAGGAGTAAGTAAAACCCCACTAAGCCAAATTAAAAGAGTAGTATAATTCAAGTACAAAAGGTTCAGGCCCCAAGTTTTTCTCAAAGAAAGATTCAGACCCAGAACAACAGTA
Source organism: Dendrocalamus sinicus (assembly GCA_036346575.1). NCBI lineage: Eukaryota > Viridiplantae > Streptophyta > Magnoliopsida > Poales > Poaceae > Dendrocalamus > Dendrocalamus sinicus. The sequence continues at coordinate 54,329,048 of CM070650.1, forward strand.
CACAGCACTCCCAGCTCGATCCACGTGCCGCAGATGGAGTAGAACCAACAGATCACATAGTTTCATTGAAGTTCAACTATGGTGAGGGGAAAGATTAAGACGGAGGCCAGAGTTCAAACTATAGCGGAGTAATTAATGGCAGAGTCGTAGGGAGCTGCTACATGCATGATTCATCTACCATTAATCCTTTCCTTTTCTGGGCGCATGTACTGTATGAATGAACATTCCCTTGATTTGTTTTTTTTTTGGAAAATTGGATGAACATTCCCTTGACTTCAACCCACAAGATTAAGCACTCTAAAGAAGCTCCTCGATCGAACTGCTTACCGGATAGCACTTGCTTCCGCAAAAGCTCCTCGATCGAAAAGGTGACGAAACAATTTCGACTCCTACCTCATCCCTCCGTTGCCTCGGTGACCTCGATCAGTGGCCTCTTCTTCGCTATTATAGCGAGAGAGGAGAGCTTTCTGGACGGACGTCCCCAACGCCGGAGTAGGCGACGACCTTGACGAGCTCCTTGTCCATATCTGAGTAGTCGCACCCGTCGATGTCTCGGTGCCTCCTTGATCGATTAATTACTGTTACTTCGAGGGTGACATGTCAACGCAGCAGCACCATCAAACCATTTGTAATATCAGGAAGAGAAAAAAAAATGCCAGCTAGTAAGACACCTCACCTGTCTTTTGCCTCTACCAGAGAGATGTGGCAAGCTGCATGTTTACCTTGGCATGCATGTCTGCCACCTGTGCATTGCAACCTGCAGAAACCATAGCCAGCCTCCCTTCTTAAGTCAAGCCAAATAGGCAGCCACTCCACACCGAGGCAGTGAGGAAGAGAGTGACCGGAGGCAAGGAGCTCGAGAAGTAAGTGGGTGACAGTGGAGCAAGGACGACGGTCTTGAAGGCTTAGATCATCCACGACCACCAGAAATCTCGGACCTCGCCATCGCCACAACCTTCTTCAACATCCAAGCCCGACACCCAGGTAGGTCCCCTCACCATACCTTTATCTTGTTCATGGCATAATGCGCTTAGCAAAAGGGTAGGAAGGGGGCGAAGGGGCGTGTACCTTAAGTAAGCCGAAGTAGGCTATGGCGGCGAGGAAGGGGAAGAGTGGCCGGAGGTGGAGGAAGCGCTGGGCACCCGGTTGGCTGCAAGCCGGGGCTGGTAAGCTGAAGAGGACGGAGAACCAGTCGGTCTCAAGCCGGATCTGGGGTAGAGGGTGAGGTGGAGAGGGTTAGGGAAGCGGTCAGTGGTCGGAGATCAGCCGGATCTGACCGTGAGTGGCCGGATCTGAGGGAGGCGCCGCCGGATCCATGAGCGGGGAGGCGTGAGGAGAAGGCGGGGTAGACACTTAGCACTCGAGGTCGACGGCGCTCGGTGCGGCTGCGCCATGGAAAACCCGAGCCAAGCGCGACGGTGAAGCTGAGAGAGAGAAGAGGTGAGAGGGGAAGGGTGAGAAGAAGGCGGAGGCGAGCGGAGGTCGACCGGCGGAGGCTATCCAAGCTCGGCCGCTGCGCCGCCGCATCGCCCGACCGAGCAGTCGGAGGAAAAGAGGAGAGAGAGGAGTGCGGGAGAGTCGTGGAGGAGGAGGAGATGGCCGTCGGCGAGCACAAGGCCAGCAAGCCCTGAGCCCGGCCGTGCACTGTCGTGCCGCCTGGAGAGGCGCTCGGGCGTAGTCGGCGAGAGAAGGGCCGAGAAATAGGGGGATTGAGGCCGTTCGGCCGAATCAGATAAGGAGATGAGAAGAGGAGTTCGGCCGGGTGGTAGGGAAAGGAAAGGAAAAAAGAGAGAGAGAGAAAGAAAGAGAAGAAGATAAAGGAAAAGGAAAAAAAAGAAGAAGAAGAAGAAGAAAAGAAAAGAAAGGAAAAGAAAAGGGGGGTTTGGTACCTCCGCGATGGGTCCTTAACCCCAGGCATTTTATTCCAGAGTCGGAATATGTGCGTAGATTATCGCCGCTCACTTAAGCACTGGTTTCGTTTTAATGTGTTAAGTCAAATTAATTGCATGTACAGGTGGAAGTCTTGAGTCGACGTTGTCCACCACCACCACTAAAATCATCAAAACAAGCAACAAATCCAATCCTCAAATCAAAAATAAATGAAAGCATAATAGGCCAAAGAAAGTAAACCGCAGTAGGGATAAATCCACCTGATGAGGAGCCTGAGCCGAAAGCGACATCGCAGAGGCTGAACCGGACTGGAGGCGGCCGAGAGGCACGGCGGCCAAGCAGGTAGGACTGTGCATTCGGTTAGTTCGGTAAAATCGGTTCAGTAAATACGGTATATACGGTAAATACGGTATTGTTAGTTCGGTAGTATACGGTATTTTTGAAAATACGGTTCGGTATCGGTAAATCCCAATTTATTTCGGTGTGGTATCGGTAAATACCATATTTACCAAAGTTAACGCAAATTGCAAACAATATAGTGACTAAAGCTTGCTAGTGTTTCAACGATATCGATATCGATGCGGCGTGCGAAACAATAGAGCATTAACGAAACATGCGGGATGTTTCAACGATATCGATGTTCCAACTCACATGAATAAAAAAATGACAGCGGTAAGGATTTACATAAATATCATTGAGCCTCACTATCAGCATTAAAAAAATTGAGAATTAGGTTGAGCTGTACAGATTTACAACTTGTCAAGTCCCAAGCTCAATGATGGCCAGCTAGCATTCTAGCAAGCTCTGTGCTTACGATTTGCTATAGCCTAGTGCGAGCCTGTGCTGGTGCTGTGCAAGTCAACCAGTGGGCCATGGCCCATGGGGGATCCAAGCGGGCAAGGCCCAGGCGCCAAAAAGAACCGAGCTGGCGAGCTCATCTGCTGCACTCTGTTCGGTGTTTCGGTTTTTAATCGGTTTTTACCGAAAAAACCGAATACTAGAAAAACCTAAAATATACAAACCGAACCGAAAATCGAAAACGGTCAAACCGAGTTGACCTGTTCGGTTCGGGTTTTTTTTTTTTTTTGGCACAGCCCTACAAGCAGGGTGGCAGCGTGCAGGAGACCGGAAGAGCAGGAGCTGGTGGCCAGGAAATTGGGCGTTGATTTGTAGCTAGAACCAAATAAATGGGAAATGGAGTGAGAGGAAGAGAGGAAGCAAGAACGGGGAAGGAGTGGAAATTTGGGAAGAAGGGATAAGGGAACCAGTGAAAGGAGTGTTCGGCTGACTAGAAAAAGAATGGAGTGGGAAGAGAGAGAAGGGAAGGGATAAGGAGCTGAATGGCTCTGGCCATTCGGCTAACAGGGGCAAGGAAGAGAGAGAAGAGAGAGAGCAAGTTGCGCATCATGATTATTTAATCTTGAGCATTTCATTGCATGCAAAATTACTCCATAAAATTTTGCTAATCTTGTTACATTGCAAAACACCATTAACAAGTATTTATGATATAGTAAGTGTCGTCAATAAATTAAAATTTAGCACGTACCGATTAAATTGGTGCATTGGTGCTCAAATAATTCTAATGCAAATTTAAATATCTGTTCTGGGTTCCTCCTGCTTTAGATCCCCCACTCCCGAGCTCTATACCGGCTCTAGGTTCCTCCACTTAGTTATACTAAGTACCCATGTGGAGAATATAATAACATCGATAGAGTTACTAATTCTGCCTGTCTTCTGATGGAACAATAGTTGATACGACTTATACAGTCCATTAAACTAAATGTTACATTTGCGATGAACTAATTAATGCAGCTTGCTAGTGCCATGTTATGTGTCACTGCTGAAAATATGAATAATTCATGAATGTTTGTATCAAATAAACTAGCTATATGTGTTCATTAATTTTTGGCATACAATTTAAGGGATTTTTATGTTCTGAAAATATTCGTCATCATATTCGTTTTGATTCATATTCGCTCTGTATTTGTATTCGATATTATTCGCATTTGTATTTGTATTTGTATCCATATCCGGAAAAAATATAAAAACAAATATGGCAGAGTTATTATTCGTCTATTTTCGATCCGTTTTTACCCCTACTCGGCAGCTGTTCTGTGAAAGAGAAAAAAGAATATTGGGAAGCAAATATGCCCAAATAAATCTAGTTATTCGTTCTCTCTAAAATAAATCTAGCTATATTATCTGTTAATATCACCTCGTGGTCTAACACTAAAAAAAGAAATTGTTTGCTTATTATGTGGTCTGAGACTTGAGTTAGCAATAGTTGTGTTTTACAAATCTACCTTTCCAATTTGGAATATTCCTACGCATACCTGCATGGCTCATAAGTTAAAAAAAATATTGACGAATTGTTGCGCCTAACTTTTGATCAACTTTGAGACCAGTAATTTCTTTAGAAATGAGACCGTTTTGGGTAAAATTTCTGCTATCTGCCTGTGTGGGGTCATAAGTTAAAAAAAAGTTGGCTCCTAAGGTGCCGCTCAGTTAGGCTAAAATAAGTTGGCTTGGCTGAAATTGCACTGTAACTAACTGAAATTATACTGTAGCTGATGGTGAATTATTTGGCATAACTATATTTAAAAAAATAAAAATAAAAAATAAGTTAGCCCATCACGGAGAACGCAAATAAATACGAGAAAAAAGAATTGGCAAAAAAAAGCTCCAAAAAAGCTAAAAAGTTAGAAAAGACAAAATTTAAAAATAGTGAAAAATAAGTCAGAAGTTCAAGTCAAAATGAGCGAGACCTTTGAGTGGATGACAGGTTGCTTTTCGTTGCAAGTAGGGGTGTAAACGGGTCGGGTTAATCCCGACCGATCCGGCACCGAATCCGATTGGTACCGAATCCGGAGAAAAAAATATGGGTTAGGATATGGTAACAGTAATATCCGTCCGAATCCGATACGTCTTCAAGTTTGATTTCAGGTTAGTGCTACTATTTGACGTTTCATTTTCTTTTGCAATGGTAAAATAAAATCTTCCACATCAGCTATTAAGTAGTAACATCAAGTTCTTGACAGTACGTCCTCCTACTCCATTTGTTGTACTGCATGCATTCCTTACAAATGGGTTGATCCCGACCGATCCGGCACCGAATCCGATTGGTACCGAATCCGGAGAAAAAAATATGGGTTAAGATATGGTAACAGCAATATCCGTCTGAATCCGACCCGTTTGCACCCCTAGTTGCAAGGGGAAGGAAAGGAGAGATCAATGGTCCAATAAAAAAGGCAAGTGAGGTTAACAAAGTACTAAATAAATATAATAATTAAGAGACAGAGAGAGGAACAAGGACAGGCAGGCACTTCTCTTTCCTTGCTGCTTAGGTGAGGGGAGGTGAGCCGCGGGGAAGGAGGAAAAAGCTTTGACCTCAACAACCCTCCCCGCAAGCCATCTGTCTAGAGGACAGCAAATTTTGAAAAAAAAAACTTTCATACAATTTTTAATCATTTACTTTCTTTAATTACCATCGTTGATCCTACACACTATCACTTTTATATAACCAAATTGAAGAATTCATCAGTGGATAATTAAATTAATGGAGTAGTTTCAGGTTTTGCACGCCAGCAACCGGTAGATGAGCCGTCATTTTCTTCCCTTTTTCGGTTTTGGTAGCACCATGCCTTTCCGCCAGTTTCTCCAATTTATCTGATATGTAGTGATATATACATGTCCATTAGCTAGCGCCGTATCTTACATGATGGGAATAGTAGAGAGATTGAGGTGATGGTTTGTTCTCAGAGAACTGAAGATTTAGTTAAGAAGGAAAGGAAAAGACAACGTGGGATGTGGTACTACTTGTTAAATTAAGTATGAGGAAAGGAAATGGTAATTTCTGGTGAGCTGCATGCTTCACAAAATCACTAGTGTGACAAAAAGGTCTGCATTGGAAAGCAACACCAGCCCAACTCCCCCAGGACCTCCCTCGTTCCTCCACGCCTAGTCTTCCTCTCATTCCATTACATTTTATTTTCATTTATGCACTAGTCTTTCTACATAATATAATGACCAGTACCAATCGGTAAATTAATCTAGTAAGAATCGGACAACATCAAAATCTTACAAATAATACTGCCTAAATGAATAGGATATGATCTACATGAGTCATCTCCATCACTTACACGTTCTTGGCACGCGGTGTTAGTGATGTGCCCAAGAGGCAATAATAAACAATTCGGTTTTATAGGTTAAAAGGGATATTGATCCATATGGGATTAGGGTTCTAATGGGCCTACAACGTGGAAGCCCATTAGCATGCTCTATAAATATGTGGAGGCAGGGCTGCAGGTAGAATAGACTACTATGCTGAAAACCCTGGCCGCCACCTCCCCTCGGCCGTATCCCGAAACCCTAGCCGGGCGCGCGGTGCTAGTACACCAGCGCACGGCGTTCCATCCCGAACGTGTGGACTCCGTGAAGGCGTCACTGCTGTTGCTGCTGTGCTAATCGGCGAGAAGCGTAAGGCTATTGCTAGGACGCGAGGAGGAGACATTCAGTTCATGAAACGATCGACTGCTTCTTCTTCATCAACGCGCATCTACGCTAGTACCCTATAGTGCTTATGATTACACAAAAGAAAAGTGGAAAAAAATACAGTGCTTATGTCTACGCAAAAGAAAAGAGGGGACTGTTGTGGTTACAGACCAAACAGAGAGAGTATGGTAGTGGAGAGTTAGGTGAGCAAGTGCTTAGGGTTTCCCCCATGGCCTGTATCGTATATATATGTATCCACATGGGGAGTGTTTTTACAACCGTACCCTTACATTTGAGTATCCCTCTCAGGGTTACTTATGTCATTATACATACCCCATTTTGGGCCTTACGGCCTTCTAACAGGCCGGCTGGGCTTAAGTGGGGGCCACCCCTACAACAGGAACCTCTCATGGTGAAGGGCTTCACGGGCCGAAGCCATGTTGCCGAGCCACTTGGCCCCCTCCGTCCCTGCGGCCTGTGAGCTTTTGTGTTGTTGGATGGAGCATGGTTGCCTGATACATTTTCCGGCCCACACCGAGGACTTGACGATGGAGGGGTTGCCGAAGGCATCTTTGATCGGAGGACCCCTGGGTGGCGGAGTCGAAGATGCCAACGGAGTCGAAGACGTCCGCGGCGTCGAGGACGCCCGCAGAGTCGAAGACGGTAGAGGTGTCGAAGATACCAGCGGAGTCGAAGATCCCAACGGAGGCAAACCTCGCGCCACAGATTCTTCCAGGCGCGAGGCGGGCGAGGCTCCCGTGCAAGTAGGGTAAGAGGGCTCCACCTGGTCTGATGTCGACATGGTTGGGCGGCTCCGCAGTCCGGTGGTGCGCCTTAATGGCAACTGGAATCGCGCCGGCCCCCGAGTTGTCAGGAACAGGCTGCTGCAGCCGTACGCGCTGTCCCGCCGGGAGGGTACACGTGGTGGGCTGCGATTGGCACGTCGTGGGCTGTCAGCAGTCGCACGACCGCGGCCGTTTGCCCCTTTCCTAGAGGGGCAGGACGCGTGGCAAAGCGCTACTGGTGCGTCATGAGCTGTCAGGCGGCTTGCATGTGCGCTCGTTCGCCTTCCAGCGGTTGCGCTCCTTGCCCGCGGGGGGCCGGACCGCGAGGCACCCGCCGGTTGCAGCCGCGTCGATTGGAGTGCCGCCGATTGAGTCTCTCGTCGGCTCGGGGTGCAGCGAATATATATATATATATGTGTCGCTTTCCTGCGCCATCCCTTCGTAGGGCCACGGCCGGGTGCGGCTGAAATGACCTTGGTCTCGAAAGTAGGCAGCCTCTGTTCATCTACATTCTTTGAAAGGACTGTCTTGCAACAGGGTTAGCGCTGATGGACGTTGTCATAGAATGTTGATGAACAGAAGGATGACTATTTTTGAGTTTCAGAAAAAACTTATCTTCGGCCCGGCGCCGAGCGCTGTGATTCGCCGGTTGCGCTGTGTTGCCGCATATGGCGCGGGCACTGGGGACGGCTGGGATGATCTTGCCCTCGTAAATAGGTCTTCCTCAGTCACTGTGCGCTCGTTGATGGTAAAGGGTGGTGCTTGACTGATGGAGGCCTATTTATGAGAGTTCAGTCAGAGCCTACTGACGATGCCCGATGTTGTTTCCCAATCGAACACGCGGTTAGTTGGGTCTTCGGCCTCTAAGGGCTGAGAATCTGCTGCCCGAAACTCGAGGCAAGATGGTCATCGATGCTGTTGTCTAGCTCGGTCGGAGCCGATCCCAGAGTCCTCGCACGGATCCGGGGCTAGGGGGCCAGGTGGTAGACCGCAGCTCGGAGATGATGCTTGGACGGTACTGTAGGTTAGACCCGTGCCTTCTCGTCTCCACCCTCTGCCTGCGCCTCAGCGTGGGGCGGAGTCGGAGGCCCGGTTGGACCCCCGAAATATAGGCCAAATTAGGCAACGGGACGTCTCGGGCCGTCAAAGCTGAGGTGGTCTGCGGGCTTACCGCCCAGACCGATTGCGGCGTGGCAAGGTGCCCCTTTGCGGGGGAGGGGCCAAGGTCGAAGCTGGGGTCTCACTGCTGAAGCAGAGACCCTGTCAAAGTTGCTGTTGCGGTTGATTAGCCCGCGGATTCCTGCTGCTGCATTGATGGCCCCGAGAATCGCGTCGTCACGTGTCGGGGGCTGCGGCACTCCATGCGACCTGTATTTACTTTCGAGGGAGCCGACACGTGGCGGGACACTATTGGCACGTCATGTACTGCCAGGCCTTTGCACGACTGCGATCGCGCACAACGCACGTGTGCGACCACGATGCTTCGGCTTCGATCGTGGGGAGGCGAGCGGTTCGTCTCCCGTCAGTTACGCTTACCGGCAATGCGGGAGATGAAGGGGCTTTAAATACCCCCCGTGGTACCACGTTTACGCCTCCTCCACACGCTTCCTGGCTCCTCATATTGTCTCCTGCCCTTCTTGCTTTTCTTGCTGCCGCGCTGCCCCCACCGTCGTCTAGTTTCCGGATAACGACGGCGCACGGCAGTGAAAACGCTGAGATGGTCGACGATTACGCCATCTCCCTGCGGTCGCCGCCGCTCGAGGTGGAGTACACACTCGAGAGGCGCGACTCAACGGTGGTAGACAAATGGTCGGTGGTGACGGAGAAAAAGGAGGGCCCGTATTCCGGCATCTTGGGCCCCACGCTTGTGACGGAGGAGACAATCCGTATGCTGCTACGCGATGGGAAATTATTGGACCGCCGGGAGATACGATTGCCTGCCAGTGATGAGACGGAACCGCGACCTGAGAAGTCGGAGGCGATCGTCTTCGTCGCCTACCTTGAAGCCGGGCTTCACATCACAGCCGCCATGATTGGTGGCGATGTGTTGCGGACCTTCAGGCTGGAGCTGGCGCAGCTGACTCCGAACGCGCTGGCCCGCCTTGCTATGTACAGCTGGGCCTTGCGCATGGAGGCATCTTGGCCCAATGCCTCGATGTTCGTGCTTCTCCACGATGCGCGATGCCAGCTGAAGGGGCGGAAGGACGGGACGTTTTCCAACTTTGGCAGTGTCAACTTTGTTCTACGGTCGTCATGCGGGAAGATCTTCCCTGCTAACTCAACCCGGGCGAACTGGGAGCTGAATTGGATGAGGCAGTGGTTTTACCACCGTGTGGCGAGCGGTAGCGGCCTCGAGTGCTCAGGCTGGCCAATGGTGTTCAACACCACGCCCGACGTGCCGATCGACAACGAAGATAGGCGGAGAGCGCGAAGGCTCATGGGGATCACCGCCTACCTCAACATGCGCGACCTCGCCGAAGAGTTTGTTATGTACGGCGTGGCGCCGCTTGCCCGCGAATGGCACATCCCTGCTGGGAATCTTCGGTGCGACAATGTCCGCCCGTCCGTGTCCTTACTACTGGCACCTTCCGACCGTCGTACGTCTTGGCAGTGTCCTGTTTCCCACTTCTGGTCGTTGTGCTGTGTTTAACCTCGCCTCTTGCCGCATGTAGGAACTCGCCTGGAGGACGCGGAACACGCGGTGGGCGTGTTCCTCGGGCCGTATACGGCCAGGGAGCACGACTTGCGCACAGCTGCAACCGCGGAGGTGGTGCTGGGGCAGATAAACCGCGTGGACGAGGCCCTGGGCATTCGCGTGCCGGATCGCGCCCCTCCAGCCCCGAGCCAACCTCACCGTCAAGATGACGGTGCCAAAGGGACAAGGCCGACGTCTCGTCGAAGGGCTCAGTCTTCTGTGGCCGCACCCGGTGCGTCGGCTGTCGTCGCCCCCGTTGACGCGGCAGACGCAGATTCTGATTCGGCGAAGTATGCCGATTCGGACCTGGAGACGGGCACGGAGGATGAAGGCACGGGGTCTTTGGGCAGTGCCGGGGACCAAGAGTGCGCCATGGATGATCAGGAGGAGGAAGCCTCGTCGCTTGCGGTGGTCGCTGAGGTGGGGCTATCATCCGCGGATGATGTGGGGCGGAGTCCTCGCCCGTGGCGGCTGCAGTGTCGGAGTTGCCACCCGTGGAGGTTGCTAGGACGGAGCTTCCGTCCGCAACGGTTACCGAGGCAAAGCTGCCCTCCACGGAGGTTGCCGGAGCATAGCCCCCACCTGCGGATATTCTTGTGGCGAAGTCCCCCCTGCGGCGGTTGCCGAGGCGGGGTCCCCGCCTTTCTCCCCGAAGGCGAAGCGGCCACGCCTACGATCGCCTCGTCGCTCGACGAGGGGGTTCGATGTGGCGGCCGGGGTCGGGAGCCTGTGGGACTCCGACTCTGACACCGAGGCCCCCAGGCCCAATATCTCCATGACTCCTTCCGAGGTTGTGGCGATTGGGGCCCGGGATATATTGGTGCTATATTCTGACACAGAGGCTTCCCGGCCCGCAGGGCCAGCTTCGTCTGAGGGCGCTGGTGTCCCTGCTATCCCATCTGAGGCTGCGGGGACACCCCGGCGGAGTCCACCGGCTGACGCCGAAGGTAAACTCACTTGGCACAATTTTGTACTACGTTCGTAGGGCTTTAACCGGTATCTTCCCTCGCAGCAGCACGTCTACCGGAGCACAAGCGACCGTCGGGGCACGGGGACATTCCTTTTGGAAGGGTGCCCGATGCTCCAGAAGCTGTCGTCGCAGATGCCACGCGCCCGAGTTTGGCGGACTTTGTCCCCCCACCGGTGGTGCTGGGAGCGTGTTGGGGTCCGAGCAGCAGTGACGGCGAACTTGGATCGGCGGCGGCTGCTGTCCTCGGTCGTCGCCTTGGAGAAGCCCTGGAGGTCTCGAAAGCGAGGGTGAGTATCTGACCTTTAAGCGACATGTGGCCCTTTAGAGGTTTGCTGACTGCTTTGTCGTATAGACCCTCGTCCTTGCCCGGGCGTTGCAGGCGGCTCACGCCCGCGAGCGGGGGCGCTAGAGGACCGACTGCAGGCCACCGAAGAGGCTCTGCGCACGGCCGAGGAGTTGCACTCTGCCAAGGACGATCGCATCCACCGCTTAGAGGCGGAGAGCGCAGAGGCGATGTCGTACGCCGAAGCGCTCGTGGCAGCGGCGCGGTTGTCGGCTACAGAGACGGTGCGACAAGAGGTCGCGGCGGAGCGGGATGGCCTACTTCAGCAAATTGCTGCGCTAGAGAAGGAAAAAGACCGCCTCGCCGCGTCCCTTATGGAACAGGACCAGAATTTGGGCGATGCCTCGGTGGCCGCATGGGATGTCATGCTGGCTTTGGAGGGCACCCTTGAAGATCTTGTCGCCGAAGTGCTGCCCCGCTCCTTTGGACCCGAAGAACTGCTGCAGACACTCCGTCGGATCAGGGATGCAGCCAACCTTGCCTTAACACTGCAACGTCCTTGGGCAACCACTGCTCCTATGTGACGTCATGCCTGGTATGCGCGCTCCTACGGCACCGGGGCTGCCAGCATGTTGACGAGCTAGCTGATCCTCGACTGGAGATGCCGGCCGGGGCTGGGGTGATGTCCGACGCCGTGCACGATGTTCGCCGCGTTGTGCGGGTTTTCCACGAGAGGATCTGGGAGTACATCGGGGAGGCCGCGACGAAGATCGAACTGCGGTGAACCATGTACAACAAGGGGAACCTCGGCCAGTGGCTGGATGAAGTCCCGTGGCGCGACGAAGATGGCGCCGAGGCCCCGGGGGGCGACGCGGACGCACAGGTGTGACACCAGGGTTGTTGTGTGTTGGCGTGCGTTGTAACACACATGCCCGTTGCTTATGAATAAAGTAGAAGTTGCCATGTTCTGACTTGTGTGTCCCCATGTCCCGAGCAGCTACCCGACAGGGGCCGACTGCTAGTTTCTGACTTTGTGACCCGACGACGCCTTCGACGCTAGCGGAGGGCCGAGGAGTCGATGGATTTATGGGCGGCCCGAGTTTCTTGGGCAAAGCTTCGGCACGGGCACGCGTTAAGGAGGAGCCTACCGAGTAGGGGCTATGAGTGTCCAAGGATGCTTGTACACCTATACCGCACCCCCTTGTAAACATCCTCCAACGAATACAGAAAAATAGGGTTTTAGGCGACACATATCGCCTGCGCCTCCGTCATTCCTTATGACCGCGCTGTCCCCCAGTAGGTTCGCGAGACTATACTCCGCACTCGCCTCTACGCTAGGTAGACTTCCGCGCACTCCGTCCCCTTTCGAGGTGGTGGCAGCGGAGCTGACGCCTAGTCGAGGTAGACACGCGAGCGCTCCATCCCCTACCTTTCGAAGGAGTGGCAGCGGAGCTGACGCCTAGTCGAGGTAGACGCGCGAGCGCTCCGTCCCCTACCCTGCGAAGTGGTGGCAGCGGAGCTGGCGCCTAGTCAAGGTAGACGCACGAGCGCTCCGTCCCCTACCTTTTGAAGGAGTGGCAGCGGAGCTGGCGCCTAGTCGAGGTAGACGCGTGAGCGCTCCGTCCCCTACCGCCAGTGATGGCGGCGAGCCGGCGCCTGGTCGAGGTAGACGCGCGCGCGCCGTCCCCTACCCTTCAAAGCGGTGGCGGCGAGGTGGCGCCTGGTCGAGGTAGACGCGCGGCGCTCCATCCCCGCCTGTGAAGTGGTGGCGCGAGCCGGCGCCTGGTCGAGTGCGGCGCTCCGTCCCCTACCCCAGTGGTGGTGGCGAGGGTGGCGCCTAGTCAAGGTAGATGCGTGGCGCTCCGCCAAGTGGTGGCGCGGGCGGCGCCTAGTCAAGGTAGACGCGCGAGCGCTCTGTCCCCTACCCTTAAAAGTGGTGGCAGCGGAGCTGGCGCCTAGTCGAGGTAGATGTGCGAGCGCTCCATCCCCTACCTTTCAAAGGAGTGGCAGCGGAGCTGGCGCCTAGTCAAGGTAGACGCGCGAGTGCTCCGTCCCCTAACCTGCGAAGTGGTGGCAGCAGAGCTGGCGCCTAGTCGAGGTAGACGCGCGAGTGCTCCGTCCCCTACCCTTCGAAGTGGTGGCAGCGGAGCATGGCTGCTTGCCGGCGTTAGTGACTTCCGTACTCGCTGCTACGGGGGGCGCACGACGACAACGGCCATGCGCACAGCTTGCGCTCCGCGGGATGCATGTGGTAGTAAGCCTCTGTTGAGCCTTGTGCCGACTTTGCGAGGCGCGCACGAAGGCAAGCCGCTGCTGCTGCTTCTCAGTGCTCCGCGAAACGTGCACAGAGGCCAGCCTCTGCAGCGCCTTTCCTGTGCTCCGCGCCACATGCGGGGGCAAGCCTCTGCTGCGTATTTGCGGTGCTCCGTAGAATGCGCGCGGGGGCAAGCCTCTGCTGCGTCTCGTGCCGACTTCGCGAGGCGCGCGCGAAGGCAAGCCTCTGCTGTGCCTTTTTGGTGCTCCGCGGAATGCGCGCGGAGGCAAGCCTCTGCTGCGCTTTGTCGGTGCTCCACGAAATGCGCACTTCCAAGCGTGCACGGGGACACCCTCAGTAGAGTGTGGCGGAACAATATGCACGTCTTATTTAGGCCCCGTTTGGCACAGCTCTAGCTCCGAGATCTATGCTGGATCTGTAGTTTGTTGACTAAATTAAAGTGATTTAAATATTTTTATTTAATATATAATATAAATGAAATGAGTCATGTAAATGCACTTAACATGCCTGCAACTCTAGATCCAGGATTTCCTAGAGCTACACATGACCAGCTCTAGGAAATCTACAGATTTCCTAGAGCTAGAGCTCTGCCAAACGGGGCCTTATACTCCGTAGAGTGCGCACGGAGGTAAGCCTCGACGCTGCGTCTTATTTATACTCCGTAGAGTGCATGGGACCATCAACCACGTCTTTTATACTCCGGAGAGTACGCTTAGGGATAACGCCTATGCGTGCGCGGGAGCATCCGCGTCTCATTTATACTCGGTAGAGTGCGCACGGAGGTACTCCTCGACGCTGCATCTTATTTATACTCCGTGGAGTGCGCACGGAGGTACTCCTCGACGCTGCGTCTTATTTATACTCTGTAGAGTGCGCATGGAGGTAAGCCTCGACACTGCATCTTATTTATACTCCGTAGAGTGCGCACGGAGGTAAGCCTCGACGCTGCGTCTTATTTATACTCCGTAGAGTGCGCACGGAGGTAAGCCTCGACGCTGCGTCTTATTTATACTCCGTAGAGTGCGCACGGAGGTAAGCCTAGACGCTGCGTCTTATTTATACTCCGTAGAGTGCGTGCGGAGGCGTCCCCCCGCACGTCTTTGTTTATACTCACACGATGGGCGAGCTTGTCGTCTACTCCGGAGTGCGCGTGCGAACGTGTGTCTTTGTTTATACTCACACGGAGAGCGAGCCTGTCGTCTACTCCAGAGTGCGCGCGCGAACGCGTGTCTTTGTTTATACTCACACGGAGAGCGAGCTTGTCGTCTACTCCGGAGTGCGCGTGCAAACGCGTGTCTTTGAGAGTACGCGCGGGGGCAAGCCTCCGCGCGTTTTTGCATGAAACAAGACAAGTTTTGCAAACGGTGAGCTTTATTGAATTCCCGTTTGCACAGGTGAGCTATTACAAAAGAAGAGGTACTAACCACTGATCACTCGAGGGTGGGAACGGCTACGACTGTCGCTGCCCTGGCGACGAGGCGAGCAATCCGCGTGGGAGCCTAGCGAGGTGCTTCCTGAGGCCACCGAGGATCCTCACGCTTTCGTGCCTGGCCTAGGCGTTCCGTTGAGCCTCATGGTGTGGACCTCTGGTGCCGAGCTCTATGTGTCGAGCCATATCTTGGTCGCCGTGGACGGTGATAATGGCCTGCGGTCCGGGGAGCTTCATACATAGGAAACCGTGGTGTGGAACTGCCCTGAAAGAATTTAGGGTTGGTCGCCCCAATATGGCGTTGTAGGGGTACGAGATATCAACGACGTCGAAGGTGACGTCCTCGCTCCTCACATTTTCATCTCGGCCAAAGGAGACTGCGCAGCATATCGGCCCGGCGCCGCGGTGCGACCTCGAAGCCTGCAGTGGGATACGAGGCCCGATCGACCGGGGATCCCCATCTGGTCGAAGGCTGCTGCGAACAAGATGTTCACGGAGCTCCCTCCATCGACCAGGACACGCCTAACGTCGCATCCTGCGATAATGACCTGGACGACCAGGGGATCTTGGTGGGGGAACTCTACACCCTCGGCATCGGCGGGCGTGAAGGTGATTTCGTGCTGCACCCAGTTCGGCGGTGCCTGCGCCAGGTATGCCACCACGTGGTGTAGCCTCCTCGCATAGGCCTTCCGCTGCCACGCCGAGGCGAACTCCAGCGCGGAGCCCCCAGAGATGACGTTTATGACCCTGCGTTGGGCCCCTCTGGGGCTTGTATCTACAAGAGGCCCTCCCGAGGTTGCTGTACGTGAGCCTGAATCCGCAGGGGACCCTCCTGGGGTGCATCCCTTGATCCTGGATCCGCATGGGGCTTTCCAGGGGTTGCTGGAGATGGGCCACGATGGGCGGGCGCGCCTCGAGGTTTCTGTCCCTGGCGACGCTTTGTCGAAGTGCCACGATGGTGGTGCATGCACGCGTGTCGTGACTACAACAACCATGGACCTCGCACCACTGCCCGTGGTGCTAGTCGTCGTACTCTCCGCGGGCTCTATCATCGCGACCTCGACCGCGCCCCCGCCCCCGGCCCCGACGTCCTCTGCCGCCGCGGCCAGCGGGGGCGTTATCTTCGGAGCCGTCCTCGATGTCGAAGACATAAAGGGTTCTCTGAGACTTCTGCTGGCCACATTTGGGCTTGTCGCTCGACGAGTCTCCGTGCTGGGCATCCTTGCGCTCGGAGGCGTCCTTCGATGACTCCTGCTTGCGCTTGCCTTTGGAGGAGCCTTCCTTCGGCGAACCTTCGTTCTTTGCCGAGCCCCCCGTCTGGTTAGTGTTAGAATCGTCACCCTGGCGCCGACGCGCGTCCTCTTCCGCTCTGGCATATTCTTCCATCTTGTCGAAGAGCTTTGCCACCGTCTTGATTGGCTTTCGCGCGTTGTATTCGGCCAGCGGCCCCGGGCGAAGACCTTGTACCGCTGCGCTTGAAATACTCCCGGAGCTTCTCCGAAGGTTTTTGTTTGACCACGAAGAGCTGATCCGCGTCGACGCGCTCGACGTAATTCCCCTGGAAGTTGTTATAGAGCCAGTCGCGGATCTGCTTCCACGCGTAGATGGAGTTTGGCTCGATGGTGAAAAACCAAGAGAGCGCTACTCCCTGTAACACGAGGGGGAGCCCCTTTGCCTTCATGGTGTCGTCCCCGTCAGCAGCTTCGATGGCGGTCTCGTGCACCCACACGAACTCCCGCGGGTCCGTGTCACCTTTGTACGACTCGATGGCGCTCGAGAACTTGAAGTCCTCCGGCCATGCGCTGCGTGAGACTGCGAGAGTGGGGACTCGGGTCCCGCGCGTCGCGGCGGGGACGCGGTGGGCGATGAAGGCGTCGCGGCTATCCGCCCGCTCCGGCGTGGGCTCCAGCGCGACCATCGGTGGGGTCTGCTGACTCCGAGCCTCTTGCATGTCCCGCACGGCCCCGCGGAGATCCGCCAACTCCCGGTGGAACGCGTTGAGGGCCGCCAGTAGGGCGTTCTCCACCGTAGGTGCGGCCGGGGCAACCGGTGCACCTGGTTGCACGGCCAAAACAGCGGCGACCACGGCCTGTGCTCCTGAGTTGCCCGCTGCGTCGGCGTGATGGGCTCCAGAGTCGATGACGGGACCCGCGTTGCTGCCAGGATCGCTCGCCGCTTCCACACCTAGTGGGGGGACAGCAGCCGTTCCGACGTGGGCACCGGCGCTACCGCCCCCGACCACTCGGTCGGTGCTACCAGCAATCGCCGCCGTGCCCGCGGTGGGATTACCTGTCATGCGCGGAGCGGTGTCGACCGTCGCGGCCGCGGTGGCGGGGTCGACCATTGTGGCAGTGGTGGTGGGGTCGGCCGTCGTGGCAGTGGAGGCGGGGTCGATCGTCGCGCTGTGAACGCCAATGTTCGTGACACCCTTCGCCGCCGCCGACGAAGTTTTTTTCGGTGCCATCCTTCTTCGGATCTTGAGGCTTGCTCTTGTCCTCCCCACGGACGGCGCCAACTGTTGTGGTTACAGACCAAACAGAGAGAGAGTATGGTAGTGGAGAGTTAGGTGAGCAAGTGCTTAGGGTTTCCCCCATGGCCTGTATCGTATAGTTATATCCACATGGGGAGTGTTTTTACAACCGTACCCTTACATTTGAGTATCTCTCTCAGGGTCACTTATGTCATAATACATGCCCCATTTTGGACCTTACGGCCTTCTAACAGACCGGTTGGACTTAGGGGGGCCACCCCTACAACAGGGACAAAAGAGAAATGTGACATGGGGATGTTACCTGCAAAATGTGCAACTCGAGCTCCTCCTGTAGCCAACTCAGGCCCAGCAGCTGTTCTGTGAAAGAGAAAAAAGAATATCAGGGAGCAAAATGCCAAAATAAATCTAGCTATTCGTTCTCTCTAAAATAAATCAAGCTATATTATGTATTAATATTACCTCGTGGTCTAACACTCAAAAGTAGACATTTTTTGCTTATTGTGTGGTCTGAGACTTGAGTTAGCAATAGTTGTTTTTTTTCTACAAATCTACCTTCCAATTTGGAATATTCCTATGCACATCTGCATGGGTCATGAGTTAAAAAAAATTGATGAATTATTGCGCCTAACTTTTGATCAAGTTTGAGACAGTAATTTCTTTGGAATTTCGGTAAAATTTTGATGACACGTTGACCTTCGTTGCAAGGGGAAAGCAGCGAGAGATCGATGGTCCATTAAAAAAAGGCAAGAGAGGTTAATAGAATAAATAAATATGATAATTAAGAGACTGAGAGGAACAGGGGAAGAAAGAATTCAAAGAAGCGTGTGGTGATTGGTGTTGGGAAGGAGACGGGCGGGCAGGCAGGCAGGCGGCCACTTCTCCTTCCTTGCTGCTGAGGTGAGGTGAGGTGAGCCGCGGGGAAGGAGGAAAAGGTTTGACCTCAACAACCCTCCCCGTGCGCCATCTCTACCCCCTCCTGTTAGGCTACTACTAAACAAACCAAGGAGGCAAGAAGAGGGAGGGAGATCTGAGGAGGAGTGGTGATGGAGAGCCAGCCGCTGCAGGACCCCACGGCCGAGGCCCAAGGAGCAGAGCCAGCCGGAGCTCCCCCTGCTGTGGTAAGCACTACTGGCTCGCATCCCAATCCCTCTTTCCTCTGTCTGCCCTTCTTGTGCTGGGATTCGGTGCTCTTCTTGCTGGCTTGCTTGGCCAGTGGACGATTGAAGCTTATCGGCTCTGGGTTCTTGTGGTGGAGAAGATTGGATCTTGCCTTGCTAGCTTCAGTCAGGCCAGAGATCTGGCGGCCTGCTTCCTCTAGCTTCACCCTGTCCTACCAACTTGTTGCACCTACCAGTTTCGCTTTCTTGCTGCTGCGAATTGAGAGATCTGATGATGGGATAATCTTGGGATCTGGGGGTTCCCGGGTGCTCACAGCTTTGACCAATTGAGATGCGAGCTGACATCTCACTCACCAAACCGAGCAGCTGATTCATTGTGTTTCTGGGTGCTCAGATCTGTGCTTGCATTGTAGTTGCAGCTGCGTGCGTTTATGTAACTACTGATGGCCTTATGGTGCTCTTGGCGCGCAGGTTCCCGGCAAGGAGTTCACCCGCACCTGCAAGGGCCTCGTCGTCGTGCTCGTCGGCGGATACGTGCTGCTCCAGCTCGTCCCCTCCTCCCTCAACTACCTCGCCATCATCCCTGCCAAGTACGTAAATCCACGCAAGCAATTTTTAACCTCTCCTTTTGCACATGAACATGATATCACGAACAAAGGGCTTCACTAAACGTGCAATGGGAATAATACACGGCACGGGTTAATTAGAGTACACGCTCAGTAGGAGCATTGATAGATAACAGTTGTAACAAATAAGCAACATGCTGCCCTCAAGCATGAAGATTTACCCCCAATCCTCACAACAAGTCGGCGTTCTGCTATCTGTTGGCCATATTGTTCATCTGAATTTTAAAAGAACTCTCACAAAAACAAAAGAACTCTGCAAAGGGGTGGCCGAAGTGCATTTTTAACTTCTTTCTGCATCTTGCAGGACAATTCCATTTGTATGGACGGTCTTCACGGCTGGTTACATTGAGCAAGTTCTTCCAGGGGTGAGCTAAATTTCTTTCAAAGTACTACTACTCGTGTGTTTGATTTGACATCATGACTACATTATGGTGTATCTGGGAGTTCCCTCCAAAAATAATAGGCAAACTTGACTGACATTACGATATAGCATAAATTAGAAATATTTTCTTTGTTTCTATGCTTAATCTTAACAACAGGAATTTGCTTTTCTAGGCTATTGGCAGTTCTCTTGGTCTTCTTTTCTGTGGGAAGGATATTGAACCAGTATGGGGCCGCAAGGAGTTCTTGAAGTTTATCATTTTGGTCAACTCCACATGTGGTGTCCTTGCATTCTGCTTTGCTGTTGCACTGTACTATGTCACTGGAAAGGAGAGCTTCCTGTAAGTTTTAAGCCGTCAATCTACTAACATCTACCTATTACTGATTAGCACCTAGCCATTTACCAGGCATTGCGGTTCTATTCATGTGCATATTGCCCATGTGTTCCTTTTGCATACAAATATTCATCTGATGTGCTCTTGTTAACATTTGCTTCTATTGAATAATACCGTACTCTTAGGTCTGCTAGGAATATACTGATATGACACGATTACTCTTCTATTTGGTAATCTTTTTTTGGGCATACTGATATCACATTTGACATTGGTACTCTTTGTTCTTTGGGCATCACCCCAAGTCACCGGATTACACAATACTGTTTAAGAAAACAACATTACTGCCCGAAACAATGCACATTATAATAACTAGCTGACTGTGCTATCTCTTGCTGTGCAGTGTCACGCCACTTTCTGGCTTCCATGGTAGCCTTGCTGGCTTTCTGGTAGGCCTGAAGCAACTCTTACCAAACCTTGAGCTCCCCATGTGCTTTTTCTGGAAAATAAAGGCAAAGGTACGTTGATGGACTACGATAGGACAATTCCTTAACCTACAATTGTATTACTTTATACATACTCCACAACAAGTTATAGGTTTGCTGATGTAGAGTTCTCTGTCTCTTTATTTCTTCCTCACCACTGCAGTGGATGCCATTCTTTGTCCTTTGTTTCTCAACTATCATGGCCTTCGTTGTGCCTGATTCCATCAACTTCCTGCCAACTTTGCTGTCTGGGATGTATGTTAGCTGGATTTACCTGAGATACTTCCAAAGGAACCCATTGACTGGACTTAAGGGCGATCCAAGTGATGACTTCTCCTTCCCCAGCTTGTTCCCAGATGCCATGCGGTAATTTTTCAATATGTATGCTATATTGGCAGAGGCTTTCATTATTGATCCTGCTTTTGATATCATCCTTTTTTGTGATCCTTGCAGACCAGTCACAGACCCTGTTGCAAACCTGTTTGACCGGATGCTGTGTACGAGGTCTAGGCCTTCCGAACTGGCCCTCCCAGTTTCAGATCCTACCAAGGCGTCAAGAAGAAGGTATAATTTGCTCGAATATAGGTTTGCACCTTGTGCATGCTAATCTTTTTGCTTGCTCATATAACTACTCTGATTATCATGGTAATATGTTACACGTATGACTGAGGACGGTAGTATATGGCACAAGACTAATTTACATGCAACTCAACAAAACAGTGGCAGTGTGAGTCTGTGAGGTTGAAATTTGGAAATTGTGGCATCTCAAAGAAGATTTTTTATTGCTTCAAAGCTCACCATTATCATGCTCAATTGTTGCAGGGAGCATGGCGAGAGGGTTCTTGAGGAAAGGTTGGCTGCTGATCATGCAGCTGACACAGAAGCCCCAGCTCACGGTCATGGCACCGCAGATGATTAAGGACTTCCTCCCGCTCAACACTGTTATAGGAGCCACGGCCGCCTGCCTCCGTGCATTGTAACTCTGCAGACTTGTGTTCTGTAGAGTGCATTCAGTTTACAGTGGACCGATGATATGATATTTTACTCTCTTTTTTATATCTTTGTTTTGCGAATATTTATTGGTTAAATTCTCTTCTAGTTCTTTATTACAGTGAAAGAAGAAAAGGGCGGCATCCCCAGCCCCCAGATGTAATGTAGAAAAAATGACTTGTCAGGATCAATGTTGAGATTATTTTTCAAGTGAGCTGTGATTTTTAGTCAAACAATAATAATAGGGTTCATATCAGAAAAGGATGGCCATGTTTGCCTTAAGTTTGTCATGGAGATTATATAATTGGGAACGGCGGGTTATAATTGAATGTGTTTGGGATCAATCCACATGCATGAAATATAATTTTTCATACGAATTATGTAGGAAGTTTGGTCGGAAGGCATAGATAGGTCAAGGGTAGAATTGAGTAGTGCTGATATTAGCCTTTTAGAATTTAAAAATCATAACCAAAACAAAGCTGGGGGGATTCCGGCCCCCCAGCGTGTCCACGTCGCCCCGCCCGCGCGTCCGGCCGGCGCGTGGCGGGGCCTTTTCGGTACGGCCGGAGGAGGCCATTCCCTCCTATTTTTTTGAAATTACGTAAAGGTCTTTTTTCCTCGCGAAAAGGTCCCTGCATTTTTCAAAAAAGTCCCTGCAATTTTTTCCCTAAAAATTTTTTTGATAGCGCCCCGTGGGTTTCCAAAATTACGTATAGGTCCTTATTTACTTACGTACAGGTCCTTACAAGTCCTCAGTTTTTTACAAAAAAGACCTTTAGTTTTTCCTAAATTACGCATGTGTCCTCGATTTTTTTTATTAAACCCCTGCGAATTATCGTCGCTTTTACTTTAGTCTACACGGTAGCTAGCGCGGCGTGCGCCGCGCTTATATGCAGCTAGTATATGTTATAAGAAGTTCAACATGAATTTTAGTAGAATTAGAAGTCTTATTTTCTTTTGATGTATTATTTCTACTTCACTTCGGAGAAGAGTTAGAAGACTATATAAAGCCACATATCCAAAGGTGAGATACAAGAAAGGATTAGAAGGTAGGTTAGTTTTTAGCAATAGATTCTTGTATAAGGTATTCTTATATAAGGCAAGGATCTAAGGGTCCTAATAGATTTGAGAGCGTTATGAGAGAGTGATGATCCCTTTGTACTATTTTGATGTTGTTTTTAAGAAATTTGTGGTTAGTTTCGCCAAATCTTCTCTCTCGTTATAGTTGCTTTACCATCGTTATTTTAGTTCTATCTATGATATTCATCTTCTTTATATTTTGATACCGTGTATATTCGTACTGTATCTCACAAATTTTTATTGGATCCGAGGGCTGCTGCTAATAAGGGGTATCAGAGTATAACAAGTGGTATCAGTGCCAAGATCGGATTAATTTAATTTGTGAGAAGGTTGGTAAAACTTTGGTGGCATGAAATCAAGATCAATGTCGACGATACAGAATCAAGTACAAAAATTTAATGGTGGAGGAAATTTCAGTGTGTGGCAAGACGTGGTGAAGGATGTCCTTATCCAACAGGAGCTAAATGATACTCTTGAACGAAACAAATCAGAAAGACCTCCGATGAAGTCTGGAAGGTAATGGAGCAGAAAATTGTCAATACAATCTATCTATGTCTCTTCGCTAAGGTAAAGTACTCAGTGATCAAGAAGAGTTCACTGAAAAAATTATGAAAGGACTTAGAAGAATTGCATATGACAAAGTCGCTGACAAATCGGTAAGTGCTGAAGCGATAATTGTAAAGGTTGTGCATCGACGAAAGTACACATTTCGTTGACCATCATAATGTCTTCAATAAGCTTATCACACAGCTGACTAGTGTGAATAAGAAAATTGAGAAGAATGACAATATCGTCATACTAGCATTATCTCTATCACCATCTTGGAAGCAATTGGTGATGAATATTCTCATCGAGAAAATCGTTCTCAACTTTAATGAGGTAATTGCATATCTATTAGAGGCGGTGCCTTAAAAAATTCATTGAAATCTTAATCCTTGGGTGATCAAGTTTTGGCTGCAGTAGATATTGTAGGCAGAAGCAAAGGTCACAAGAAGAAGAGCAAGATCAAAGGCACATGTGTATGCTATCTATGTGATGAGAAATGTCACATAATAAAAGATTGTCTGAGTTTGAAATAAATGAAGGGTGTATACTTAGAGGTTGTACCAAACGATGATTTAGACGTACTAGTTATCAGTCAATCATATACTTCTTATGGATGGATATTAGATTTAGGTTGTTGCTTAGATGTTTAACGAAGGATCTCTATGCTTGGTGTATGGACTATTAACTTAGCAAATTGCAAGGAGTATGCAATTACTGAGGTGAGAATGATTATATTGGAGATGTATAATGAAGCATATTACACATTAACGGGAGTTCAGTATGTTTTTGACTTAAATAAGAATATAATATCTGTTAGGTCACTTAAGCTCGACGGTATGAGGTACCACTTCGAGGTGGAGTTGTGCAAGTTACATGCAAAAGACAAGTAATCATGAAAAGTATCGAGCAATAGAGAATACCAATTGATGAGTACAACTAAAGGAATGACAACTAATGGGAGGTATGATAAAAATTCTGGTCAAGAAAAGGAAATCGTGTCGCTAATGGTTGCTACTCAGATATCATATGCAGTTATGTTTGAAACTGCAAAGACGGTTTCAAAATCTAGTAGACACAAAAGGCGAACGTACGAGCTCATGGAAGAAGGAAGACGTTGTGGGACTAAGCACATAGTATCGACGAGCAGATGGAGCTCGAAGGCGGTACAAACCTAGGACATGAAAGGTTGTTGGAACAGAAGGTGTGGTTAATCAAACTACACAACAAAGGAACTCTCAAAGTGGTTGGTTCAGGCATGCTAACTTGACACTGACACATACATTGTGGTTATGTGCATGAACCCCTGTGGTGGGGATATTCCTAAAGGTGGGAGGAAAAACAAAAACAAAAAAAATATCGAGCTAACTTAGAATGAATTCTTGGAGAAGCGCAATGTTTTGAACAGATAAGAGTCAAGATGGAGATTGTTGAGTATGATTACTCATATTCTAGTCTTTTAGAATTTAGAAATATTTGTTTGTAAGGAGTTCTAGATGAATTCTAATAGGATTAGGATTCCTCTTTTTTGGGGATAAGTTTCCTACTTCACTTTGGAGGAGGGTTAGAAGGACTATATAAAGCCATGAGGGATGGTCATATAAATTCATGTCTCTTATCTCTATTTTTTCTGTGCATGATTTGCAACACATATGATTCTTGATCCGACGGCTACGGCTGCTGCACAGGACAGGCAGAGACCGCCGACTGACTTGTGGGGTTAAGCAGCCGCCGCGTCGCGTTTTAGGGCTTTCTGTTTCCTCTTCCTGCCTCCCCGATCCCCGGCGGCGGCGGCGGCAGCAGCTCACGCAAAGCGAAGAAAGCAGAGATGGCGACGATCGTGAACACGACGGAAGAGGAGCCCATGCTGGCGGTGGTCCGCTTCACCGCCGAGCTCGCCTGGGCCGACGCGGGCCCCGACGTCGCCGACCCGGAGGTCACCCGCCTCTGCATGGAGGCGCAGCAGCACATCCTCACCGGCCGATGGCTCGACATGGCATCCCTCATGCTCGCCTCCGCCGACCTCCTCCTCCTCTCCCCCCGCGTCCCGGACAAAGGCAACTCTCTCCTCCCTTTTCTCCGTCTCTCTACTGCCCAAATAAATCTTGGAAGCCGTTCTTGAATTGAGCCTCCTTCTTCTTCTTTGCTGTGTGTTCGCTCTAGATCTCGAGTGCATCCTGGCAATAACCTGCAGCCTCGTCACCAAGGCCGGATCCGAGGATGAGGCCCTGCAGATAGCCGAGCTCATCTGCGCCAAGCTCACCCAGCAGCCGGACGACAAGCCGGCGCTGCGCCTCAAAGTGTAAGAAACCACAGCGCGTTATCTCCTGTGTTGTATTGGATTCGATTTCGATCCAAGGTAACCTTACAGTGTTTTCCTTTCCTGCTTGTTGTCTCTGTGTTCCCAATGTACGTATGCAGCATGTTCGGATTGTACAATCTGCTCGCGAGCCCCTACGGCAAAGCCTTTGTCTACAGGAAGGCGCTCGAGCTTGCCACCGCAGGGAAGGCTGCCGACTGCATCCTCCCCACTTTTAAGAATATCGACAGCTACGTGACCGACTGGGGCATCGGCAATTTGGAGCAGAGGGAGCTGTTCCTTGCTGTTGCCAGGATCCTCAAAGACCAGAAGGGGTGCGGCACGCATTGCTCTTTACTTTCTACTTCCTTGCATTTGTTTATCAGTATTTACCTTCAGGATTTTACACTGATGTAACTCCATCTTCTTGTAATGATTGACAGCATGAGCAAAGAGTACTTCAACTTTCTGAATAAGTACCTTGCCACTTTCAAGGGAGCAGGCGATGACGCCGATGCAATCGGTGATGCAAAGGAAGAAGCTGTCGCGGCAATCATTGAGTTTGTGAAGTCATCTGATCTCTATCAGGTACTTCTTTACTCGAGTTTATCTCTCCGTCGTTAAGTCTTTCGTTTGTGTGGAGAAAAATCCAGGGGATATGATGCGTAAAAGGCTGATTTCTTGTGAGCTATGCATCAGTATCTCCCTATCAGAATTGTAATGTGGCATATCATTCACATATCACATCACCAAATGCCAATATGCAGTGTTGAATTTGGTTATTAACATACCGTTATTTGTTTCATGAACAAAGATGCACTGAACTTATTATCTGCTTGCATGTAGTCTGCACGTGTTTGTGCTCTCAGTATCTTCTCAACTTGATCTTGTGTGGTTATGAATTGAGCCAGTTGACAACTTGACATAGTGACAAACATTCTCCTTACATGCTTTCTACTTAGGATGGACCTTTTTTTTACCAACTTGTACCACTACTACTGCATTGTATGTCCTTGTCTCTTCTTTATCAAGTTTGAATCTTGACAAACTATACATATGGTTTAATGACACTTCATAACCTTGCCCCACAGCATACTTTCAATCAGTTCACTGGATTAATGGAATTATGCTGTTATTGCAGTGTGATCTGCTCAATATGCCAGCTGTTGCACAGCTCGAGAAAGATGAAAAGTATCAACCAGTTTACGAGCTTTTAAAGATATTCCTGACTCAGAGGCTCGATTCCTATTTAGAGTTTCAGGCTTCTAACAATACCATGCTCAAAGGTTATGGTATGTTCATCTGCTGAACCAATACTAATGATGTTCATCTGCTGAACCAATACTAATGATTTTGTTTCCTTATGAGTACATTTATAGCAAGCACATGTTTAATTTCTTGGGTATCTAATGATGAACAATTGACAGGACTTGTTCATGAGGAATGCATAACCAAAATGCGACTGATGTCTTTGCTTGATCTGAGCAGTCACTGCTCTGGGGAAATCCCCTATTCTGCAATCACAGACGCACTTAAGGTAATTCGCTGTACCATCTTGATATGTTATTGTTGTTCAGTTGCTGAAGCCTTTTATTGACTTGTAATGCTTTGTTAGATCAATGATGATGGAGTGGAAATTTGGATTGTGAAAGCGATTTCATGCAAGATATTGGATTGCAAAATTGATCAGCTTAATCAGGTTGTCATTGTCAGGTATTCAGATCTCTAGGACTTTCATCGCCAACCTTAGCATTTTATCTATGTTTCAAGGTTTCGTGGTCCATAATACGATGTTATGTTCTTTGGTTAATACGTGGTGTGATGTGTCATTTCAGTCGGCATACGGAGAGGATCTTCGGGATGCCACAGTGGCAGAGTCTACGTGCAAAGCTTGGAGTTTGGAGGGTAAATCTCTTACATTTATATTAGCACATTTGTGAAAAATTGTTCAGTGATAACAAACAAGTATTACTTACCTGTAAGACAGCCGTATATGCTATATAGAGATGCATATTTTACATCCTCTAGTGCACTGACCTGAAAACTGTTAAGCGTTTACCGTGCAACTGATTCTGTTTTCTTTGAAAATTCTTCTTCAGGGAAACATTGCCAATGCTATCAGCACGATCCAAGCAAACAAGGCGACTGAAGAGGGAACACAGGGGATGCAAGGTTCCTGAATCGAAATTATAGCTTTTAACAGATCAGATGAGCAATCTTTTTTGTATGAGACAACTTGTAATGTGAATTACTTTGATCCCGTGACCATTCTGGCTAGATCAGGGTTTCAATGACACGCTAAGCAATCTCATGTTGCATTAATTTTGTAGACAGCTGTGCTTGAGGCCCTGTTTAATGGCTTTTTTCGTGGCTTCAGGCTTTCGATTATTGGCTTTTGATTAAAATTGTATTTTAATGGTTGTTAGCTTTTTATGAGTCATTCAATTAAAGAAAAAAACATCGTTATATCTCTACAGATAATGCAAAGAAAAAAGGGAACAAAAAGAAAAAATAAAAAAGTCAGAAAAAGCCTTAAAAAAGATGAATTATTAAGAAGCAGACACGTTCGTTCGGGCTTCTAAAAGCTAGAAGCTGAAAAAGTCGAAGCCAAAATTATTTTATTTTCTAGAAGTTAGAAGCTGAAGAAGTCAAAGCTGGAATGAACAATGAACAGGGCTGAAGTCAGATGTTACAGAAATACCAGTCAAAGCTGGAATGAACAATGAACAGGGCTGAAGTCAGATGTTACAGAAATACCAACATGATGGAAGTTTATTATTATAATTTTCCTTCCTCAGCTTAGCTTTGCGAATGACATTAATTTGAAAGATATATTGAGGTAATTTTCCATTTGGACGGTCCAGCTCAACGTTCTGGCAGTTTATCTCATATGCATATGCTCCGGACTGACTGAGCTCATTATCATAACAAACTTTACAATACGATCCTACCAGAAGAAAATTTCGATACTGACAGATAAAAAGATATTTTTATTTAAACTCCCAAAACAATGTGTAACTACGCAAAGGATGTAAAATTTGCGTACATATCGCCTTTTGGCTTTTAAACTGAAAAAATGAATACAAATTGCTACAACATGAACATTTACACGGCAAAGAGAAGGCTTTTGGGTAGGTGCCGTACTACAAAAGAGCTTCCGCGCGATATGGAGCAACACCTCAAGTCTTCTTCTCAAGAGTTGCTTCTCAAAGGTAGTCAGCCTGGAATGCCTCTTCACTTGTCAAGCCCAAATTTCAAGGCTTAACTGCTACACTATATGCCTGAAAGATCAGTGTGCAAGATTATCAGGATCGAAGAGTCTAACATCAATACCTTGCTACTATCAGATGATGTGAACTTAAGAGAGGTGAGAAGGATAGCAGTGAGGAATGCAAATAAATGGACTGTCCCCGTTTTGCGACATTCAGCCCAAAAGATTTATAATAACCAATGGATTTTCATTTAAAATCATTCAACTGTATTTCTCTATCAATTTGGATCACGTTTCTAATTATTCAACTTAGTAAACCTACTGCGAATTACTGAAAGTTTGCGGAATGGAGATCCATTTCTGAACTGTTTTTATACTTTCCAAAAAGGAGCTAGCCAAGCGAAATAATTTCAAAAACACAAATGAAAACACACGTGATATAAAACAAATGTTTCTGATCAATCAAAGAAAGTAGCTATGGTGTCTAAAAGCCAGCTGTACCAACCATAATAGTCCCATCAACCAAGGACTCAGAATAGATCAAAATTCAAAGGAGTCACAATCAGAAGCCAATTAATTTAATTTAATACAGTGAGCCCTAACATGGCACACTTTGTGCGATTATGTGGAGAATATTATTGGAATACAAAAGACAAGACAAAGGGAACCGAATAACTCTCTTGTATATATGCTAGCGTAAAGCTGAAGAATGCAATAAATGGGAAACAACTAAGAATCAAGATGTAGAGAGCGAAAGCAGAGTTTACAAAGAACTGAAAAGTAAAGGGAAAAAAAAAGAACCTGTCAAGGAGTTAGTGCTTTGATGAACATAGCTGGTGATACTATTTAAGAGGAATAATCACATCCAGATTCGTCCCAACTCGCCATCCTTTAGGATAGACAAGATTCTCAGATCCATATGGCACATGCCAGTTCATTATTTGAGAGCAGTCAGCAGGTAAGCCTTCCATCTGGCTTTCATCCTCCACTAGCTGCTCTACAAACGTGGTTCCCTGCAAAGTAACAACCATCTCAGCTGTAATACTACATGCAGAAACGCATTGGAAACAAAGTCCAAACAATGGGAGCAAAAAAGGTCTCCCATTAGGTGATCACCATGTGTTTGATGGATACACAGGGAAATTTTTTAGTCTGATTTTATTATATAGATATCTTCTCTCACTTTTTTGAATTTCCACATATCCATGTTGGTATAATAGTTGGAATGAGATAAAATTTTGATCAATTAACTACGTAGATTCTTCATGACATGTATAAGAATGTAGTGCTAGTCTACTCGAGCATGAAG
Organism: Dendrocalamus sinicus; assembly: GCA_036346575.1. Lineage (NCBI taxonomy): Eukaryota > Viridiplantae > Streptophyta > Magnoliopsida > Poales > Poaceae > Dendrocalamus > Dendrocalamus sinicus. The sequence goes on from CM070650.1 coordinate 54,358,731, forward strand.
AACACGCTATGTAACTCAGGAGATTTAAAATGAAACAAGTAACTTACTTGGAAACCCTCTTTCACCACGTCCGGATGCCGGATTGAATTCCAGGCCAAATGGGACCTCAGTTTGGGATCCCAGAGCATGGTGCTATTGAATGCAAAACCCGACATAGCAACATGAAATCTCCGGAGCTTGTTGCCATCCTCACTCGTATGCCATCCCACAACTTGGTTCTGTTTACATACAGGGCCTTCCAGCACCATGCCATTTCTGCTTTCAGCTATCACTGGAACAGGCCATGTGCCGAACCTCCTAATCATGGCAGAGTTCGCACAGCAGAAATAAGTTAGCAATTTGATTTCTAAACAGCACCCAATTTCCTCCAGTGAAACGAAACATAAGGATTCAATGCACCCAGCTGAATGCTTGCTCGCCAGACTAATAGATAGCTGTTGTTCCAGGCAAGAACTTTCTTAAATGGTGAATAAATTACCAGTATTGAATTACCCATGACAACGTACAAAGCAAATTATTGATGCTACTGAATCTGCAACAAGGCGAATGGTAAGAACTTTTGAGCCCATTGTTCACTCGACAGTGTTTGCAATGCCTTCAATAAAGTTCCAATCTTTAACTCAATTCAGACTGCACATCAGCGAAAAGATGGTTCATTTCCTTTTTTTTATAATTAGATACCAAAATAACTTTGCCATCCTAAAAGCAGAAACAAAGGACTCAAATCCAAAGACAAGAACAATCGCAAATGACCTTAAAGATTTACTGATTCAGCAAAGATTGCACCTTTCGCACGCATAGCACTGAATCTGAATGCGAGAATTGAGCAGGTGGCTGACTAGTACCTGATTTGGCGGAGGCGGTCAAAGAGTTGCAGGGAGTAGACGCCCTCCTCGTCGGCGAAGTAGACGATGCCGTCGAGCCGGTGGTTCTCCACCACCTCTAGGGCCGCATTCAACTGATGCGGACGGTAGTCGATGGATGAGGAGGCGTTGGTAGCGGCGAGCTTGTCGCAGCAACCAACGTAGCGGTGCATGACGGCGGTGCGGCGGAGCGCCGCAGCCGCCTCGGACGTTGGCTTGCCGGCCTCGACGACCACCCAGAGGACAGGCGGGTGCACGAGGCGCAGCGTCTGGCCCATCCTGCTGAGGTAGTATGCCTGCGACGCCCTGGCCCGCGTGGGCGTGATGACGATGAGCAGCTTGTTGTCGCCATGGTCGTCGTCGGCGGAGGCTTGCTGTTGCTCTAGGGGAATCAGGTGTTGGGTCGGGTGGTCGAATTGGGATGTGTTCGGTACGGGGAGGTGCGGTCGGAGGGGGAGGTGGGAGAGGAAGTGGAGGAGGCCGAGGAAGGAGCCGAGGAGGAAGAAGGCGGCAAAGCGCGGGAGTGGGCGGCGGGAGAAGAAGAGGAAGGGGTGCCGGTTGAGGTGGTGATTGGTTCTTGGGGAGGAGGACGAGGAGGAGTGGCGGAGCGGGGAGGAGGGCGGAGAGGAGGAGGCGAAGGGGTGGTGGTGGCGGAGGAGGTGCTGCTGCTTCGCCGGCGAGTGCGGGCGACGGATCGACGCCATTACTAAGCTTTGCTACTTGCTATCCGTCCGCCCCTCCCTCGCTCGTTCGCGCTCCTTCTCTCTCTCCCCTACCAATTGCTTCTTGTTGGGTTTGGCTACGGAGAGAGATGGATGGATGGAGATAAAAAAGAAGAGAAGAGAGGAGTTTGGCCGTGCTGGTGCGTGGGAAGGGAATCAAAGAGGAAGAATATGCAAGGAATTAATCATGGCGCGAATGGCGGGGAGATGTTGATGCACTTGCTCGAATGGAATCGAAGAAGAAGAAGAAAGTTTGGTTTGGTTTGGTTTGGTTTGGTGGAGATGGAGGCGGGGCGAGGCGAGCGGGGACGGACGGGACAGACGTCCGAGGTCGCCGACCGTGGACCAGAGAACCCCCCACCCCAACCTGCGCTGCGCTTGCGCTGCAGGGAAGAGTGAGAGAGAGAGAGAGAGAGAGAGTTGGCAACCCAAGGAAAATGAAAGGGCAGCAGTCGAAACGGCACGCAAGGTCGCCTCCAGCCGCCTGGTATCGAAGGTACTAGCAGCATAGGCGCGGCGACACGCCGCGCCAGCCACCGTGTGCACCGAAGTAAAAGAGGCGATAATTTGTGAGGAGTTTTTTTAAAAAAAATCGAGGGCACATGCGTATTTTCGAAAAAGCTAAAGGGTTTTTCCGAAAAAATTGAGGACCCGTATGTAATGAAATGAGGACCCGGACGCAATTTAGAAAACGCGGGCGCCATCCTGCAAACTGGAGGGGTTTTTCAGAAAAATCCGCGCAGGAAAAACCACCAGGACCTTTTCGCGAGGAAAAAGGACCTCTTTGCGAGAAAAATGGACCAGACGTAATTTCCAGAAACAGGAGGATTTCCCTCCCGCCGCATCGAAATCCGCGCACCGCGCGGCGGGCGCGGGTGAGGTGGCCTCACGGGGGGCGGGGCATTCCCCCTGCTATTAGGGGTGCTCGATGTGCAGCGACTACCCATGGAACTTAGTTGACCTGATCTACTTCACTAAAATTTACAGATTTGAAAATTATATAGTACTTCAACTTCTAATCTCACAACTAGTATGTGAAAATATAGCCATGGCTTGATAGTTGACCTCAATTAGTTATAATCTTATCTGTGTTCGGCCTTATCTTAATGCAAGAAATGTGGCCATTGGAAAGTCTCTTGTCTGAATTGCTTTGATCAATGCAGTGATGTCAATGATATACCTGAATTGCTATTTATTGTAATAAACCTTTTCTTTTGTATATCTCTAATTGCTATTGATTGTTATAAACTTTTTTATAGCTAAATTCTAGTTAAGATCAAAGCTGTTCTTCATTTTAATGCATTACACGCGATTGTACTTCTTTTGTATTGAAACAAGGGGCTGCCCAGCAGCAAAATATGATGTCACCGTATCAACAACATGCCCTGGGCTTGATTATATTGTTGTTTATATAGAGAAGATCTGTGTCTTTGAGATAATCAGGACAATTCTTACTGATTGTAATTATGTGATTTCTCTTTTTTCGAGAACACACTTCATATGTTATTCAAAAGTCGTTCTCTTTTCAGGTATTGCACCAAACAGAAAAAATATTAAAAACGTGTTGGCTTAGAAGGACAGATGAAATTTAACCAGTTATTATTGTTGCTTTCTGATCAAACATTTAGTTTGTTAGTTTTTCCCCCTTACTCATTAGAAGCACTCCTTATTTGCAATTACCTGGTGCTTACTTGCTTGTACATGTGTATTTTTAATACTTCAATTAAGGGGATCTTCTTCAATTGTGCAATTCCCTTATCTATTGCTGTTAATTATAACTGATCTTAGACTCTTTAGATCCTGACCTAGGGGATAATTAATTTTCATAATAAGTTTAGAAAGGACCTTAGTAAGGGAATCTACTAGTTTGAAACTGAATTTAAATAGAATCACAAAGATAGATATTATATTTTCTAGCAATAGCTGTTGTTTATATGTATATGTCATTAGTTTAACTCTTAGATAGTGACTCAGTTCGCGGGTAAATAGGTATACCCACGAGCAACGGGTACCCACGGACGACAGACATAGATAAGGTTCTTCACCCATCATACTTCGTGAGCATGCCCGCAAATGTATATCAAAGTCGTAGGTATAGGTATGAATGAATACTACCCTTATCTACCACGCCCGATTACCATCCTTAATGGTCTCCCCTGCAAGGTCCTTAAGTCAGCTAAGCTCATGCTGTCTAGAGGAGAGTTGAAAAGGATTTGTACTACTAAATAGCACCAAGCTGGCTGGCTAGGGAGTCAGAGGGGGTAAGTATGAGTTCATCATACTAGGCAGTGGAACAAGTAAATGATCGATCGATGCTAGTGGTACTAGTAGTAGTAGAATAGAAGCCGCGTCAGCGTGTTTAGGTGGTGGGAACGGAGGTGGCTTTACCGGTGGCGTTGGTCAAAGCCTTCGGTCGGAGACGGAGTACGAGCGGCGGTGCTGTCGTGCTGGAAGTCGCGTGCGTGAGATGTGGGCCCCACACGCAGTTATTGCCCAATCGCCCACGCCTGGTGTGGCCCCACCGACTGGCAACGCGGAGTAGCTGGCTTTCTTCTTCCTTTCTTGCGGTTTCTTCTTCCTTTCTTGCGGCTCCTTATATACTACTTAAATTACATTGTTATATATCTTTTATCTTTTTAAACATACTGTAATATAATTATTAGAAACTTCAAAATCAGTTCTATAAAAAATTCATCTAAGTCCACTTTTTATAGTATAATTTGTATATATATATATATATATATATATATATATATATATATATATATATATATATATATATACTATTTTTATATAGAAAAAACGGTATATGTTGGATACATGGATAAAAAATTGACGGTAACAGGTCATACTAGCCTAGACCGGTAGAAATATTACTGGTCCAAAAAGTAGTGATTTCATATTAATTTAAATGAAGTCTTGATATTGATGTTACAGAAGACCAAGTAAACACAGTACACTGGACAAAACTGTAGTAGTGAAAACAAGAAAAATACAAACCGGAATAAACCAAAAAACGAACCAGTAACGGGCTACCGATCTATCCGGTAAATTTTCGGAATCCCATATTTCGATCCTTGGATAAGATTGATTTGCCGGTGCATATATATAGGACGCTGAAATGGAACATCAGGGTGCTTGGACACCAAACTTCCTTGTCTTTAGATTGCTTTTAGATACGTATAAGTACAATGATATATAATATCAGGATGGAAAGTCTTAATCATGGAGCCTGGGCACCATGGTGCCCCCTGTTATTTATACTATATATATATAGAGTATAAATAACAGGGGCACCCTGGTACCCAGGCTCCATAATTAAGACTTTCCATCCTGATATTATATATCAATACACTTGCACGCATCTAAAAGCAATCCAAAGACAGGGAGGCTTGGTGCCCAGGCACCTGAGTGCCTAGGCACCCACATCAAGAACCGTCCGATACACGTGTATGATTGATAATTTTTTTGAGTTTGGGTATGAAAATGTTTTATGCCCTTGATATATTTATGGTAAGTAAGGTTTCAACTCAGTTCAAACTAGTTTGGACTACTTTTGAGTTCGATGCGACTACAGTGAGTATATACCGTAGAAATAGTTCAAACTAATTAAACTGAAGTTGAATTTAATTTTTTTTCGAAGTTTGACATCTCAAATATACTTTTTTATGGGTATATGAAGATACTCACATCAAACGTTGCGAATCTCAAAGCAAATCAACGGATATTGATATGGGTGCCTAGACACCTGGGTGCATGAAACACTCGTCCCATATATATATATATATATATATATATATATATATAGTATAAATAACAGGGGCACCTAGGTGTCTGGGCACCAAGTCTCCCTACCTTTGGATTGCTTTTAGATGCGTGCTAGTGTGATTGAGACTTTCCATCCATGATTAAGACTTTCCTTCCATGATTGATTTAGCATGCCTAATATATTACATACCATTGCATTAGCACGTATCTAAAAGCAATCTAACGGCAGGAGCCTAGGTGTCAGGCACCTTGGTGCCCCATTTCAGCATCTCTATATATATATATATATATATATATATATATATATATATATATATATATATATATATATATATATATATATATATATATATATATATATATATATCTTGAAATGGGACACCAAGGTGCCCGGGCATCAAGCCTCCCTGCCTTTGGATTGCTTTTAGATGCGTGCTAGTGCAATGGTATATAATATATCATGCATGGTAAATCAATCATAGATAGAAAGTCTTAATCATGGATGGAAAGTCTCAATCACACATCTAAAAGCAATCCAAAGACAGGAAGGTTTGGTGCCCAGACACCATGGTGCTCCTGTTATTTTCTCCATGATGTGACACACACACACATCATGGAGAAAATTGCTATTATAGGACGCGAAACAATGAGCTTCGCTATTATAGGACTCCAAACGTCGACTTCGCTAAAACGACCCTTGAAACATTGGCACTTTGTTATAGATGACATTTGGTCTTTTTAATCTCTTTTCTCAACTAAAATATATGTATTTTGCCATGATGTGACCGTATTGCCCTTCTGCCTCATTCACGTAAGAGATCGACCTTTCGTTTCCTTGGTATTTCGTTTCCTTCGTCATGGCGGCAGCAACAAATTTGCTTGCAAGAAGAAGCGGAGTGATCCCAGTCACTGCTTCTGCTTGATCATCTTGAAAATGTCCCAAGACAGCATCCCTGTCTCCAGTCGCAGAGGTGTACACGCTGAGGAATTCGCCGTAAGAGTAGGGCCTGTGCAGAGGATCAGGCTTGCCGTCACCGACCAACCCCGGCGCTGGCGCGACGGTGCAGCCCGTCTCAGGCATGACGAACGTCGCCAGTGATGTCCGCGCGGCGTTTCGCCAGGAAACGAAACGTACGAAGGAAAGGAAAGGTCGATCTCTTACGTGAATGAGGCAGAAGGGCAATACGATCACATTATGGCAAAATACATGTATTTTAGTTGAGAAAAGAGATTAAAAAGACCAAATGTCATCTATAACAAAGTGCCAATGTTTCAAGGGTCGTTTTAGCGAAGTCGACGTTTGGAGTCTTATAATAGCGAAGCCCATTGTTTCGCGTCCTATAATAGCAATTTTCTCCACATGATGCAGGATCATTCAGATGGCAAGACGGGAAGGGGAAAAAGAACAACAAAGAAGCCGTCAAAGGAACAAGGTTCAGTCAGAATCCTTCAACAAAATTAAGCTCTACTTTTCAGATATATGTATAGTCATCCCCTTCTGGAACGCGTCATCGATCGATGATGATACGCGAGCCTGCCTGCCTTCCCTTCTTTTTCGTCTTAAGAAACTAACAAGAACCGTCTTTTTCAAGTAACGAAAGAACCGTCTTTAAGCTAGCTAGCTGATCACTGCATTTGGACTTTGCAGTCGAATTCATACCTAGGCTACATTTGCAGTTTCGCACTCATATGTCAATCTACGCGGCTACAGTCTGTTACCGCCGAGAACCAGTCGGTGACAACCAGGAAATATTAATAATTCCTAGTACGTCCATAAGAAACTTTCAATTCGAATAAAATACGTCCATAAAAGACTTTCAATTCAAATAAAACTAGTCGAGTTGCCCATGTAATTGTGTAGCTAGATGCTACTAAACATATGTTCATGTCAAAACATAGAGTTATACTTATTACACAACTCTGATACTTACGATGAAATACAACTTTTATATGTATATGATTGATCTGTACTATTATAATCTGGACTCACTAAAGATCTATATGTTTTCTTCCACTAATATGAGAATTTCTAGCCTTCAAGAACAAATATGGTGGCTTCTTATTTTCTCAGTTGCGCGGGCTAGCTTATTTCTTTCTAATTAACCATCAGAGTTTGCTCGTCTTCGTTTTTCTCTATTAATAGTTATATGTTTCCTTTTCAGTTTAGAGCAAACCAATTAAAACGTACATAGTAACGTCCAATCTTTTGGCATCCAATTATGTGTAAGGACATGCTTGGACCGCACAATCCATTTTTGTCTCTACTGTCTTTTTCTTTTGATTTGCGTATCATGACGCCATGTCTCTTGTGTAAGAATCATCACCAATACAAAAAGGGGCATTTATATGAACTAAATTCTGCACCATTATAATCTAAACCCATCAAACCATATGGTGTAAAATCCTTTTCTGTTTTCACCAATTATCATGGTAATTCCAGGCCCTTGAAAGCTTATCTGAAAATCACGGAGATCCTTACGAGCTACTTATTGGCAGCATTTTAAGGACGTTAAGTCAGGCAGTCAACTAGCTACCTGCTCAAAATGTATTTGGTTCAATGGTGCTCATAGCTAGAAGGCACAGAAGTGAAGGTGATTTATTAAGTGCTAACTCCTTTTTGAAGGACATGAGTTGTCTTTACTTTTTACTGTACAAATCATGTACAGGTGCTTGATTACCAGAATACCAGTGTATCTATGGTACATTGGTACCTGATTATTATTCTTGATAGAGAACAGAGCAAATATTTGTCATTTGAGGTTCCTAAAGGCCAATCACAGAAGAATCTAGCAATACTGTAGTTGCTTCTTACTTTAGTTCAGTGTTTTAGTGTTATATAGGTAGCTTCACTTCCTGATGTAAGTCTTCTAGGACTAGTAGTAGTTCTTGTATTGCTTTAGATTCATACTTCGTTAGGTTGAAGAAGCTTTGTTATGTTTATAATTACTCTTATTTATTTATAATTACCGATGTATCTTATGTTCAATGTCCTCCCCAGGACAGGCCTAAATTTCCCTGTCCGTAATCTGAAGCTAGCGTCGTGCATTATGGCTCTGCAATCTACTCGGGTTCGGCTGTAGAATGAGGCGAGCAAGGCCAGAGTGGAAGGGATATGCTGAGACCTGGATTAGGTCATGATTATGGCTCTACAATCTACTCGGGTTCTCCATGATTAGGTCATGGAGAACGGCCTGGACCCGATCAGCAAATTCACAGGCACAAAACGAATCCTAACGCACTTGCAAAAGCAATTAATCTACTCGATCATGAAGCGGACGTCCGCCGGATCAACGGGAAGGTTAGCTCGTTAAATTTAGCTATATCGATTAAAATTATATGTAATTATTATTTTTTATATACTATTTTTTATGATTGGTTAGGATTCAAAATTTTAAATCGAAAGTTACCATCTAAAAGAACCCACCTAAATTCGTAGGTTTTGGTGAAAACTTTATGATCACAGCCATGGATTAATCCTTAGCCTAGCTTTCTAATTATAAGCAAGCCTGCACTGCACATGGAGATGGAAGAGGTCTAATAAGCCAGCTGCATGTTACCGATGGCCTCAGGTAAGACTAGAGGTAGCGTATGCCGCTAGTACTACTACTTATCTAACATATTGTTAATTGTATCACTTCATCTGAGGAGTCCAGTATATTAGAAACAACAAATTAAACGTACGCCTCCTGTTCGTGTCTACTCTTTTTTTTTTTAAAAAAAAAAGAACTCTTGACATGCTTGTTAGGCAGATCGATGAGCTAGCTAGCAGCAGATGCCCAACGTACAGTCAGGCCTGCGCTGCTTGGACTCGAAAGACAACGTAAATAGGATCCTGCCTGCCTGCCTAATCTTGTAATTTTGCTTGGACTGAAAACACCAAACAATTAATCTTCAACACTTTTCCGGTTTGGGTACGTTGACAGCACCACACAAGACCCGGCCTATCGTCTTCCTAACAGAATTTGCCAACCTTTTTCTTTCCTTCTTTCTTATTCCTTGTCCTTCATATATATACAATTCATAGGGCACTACCTGTTAGCAGGTGCGAAGTCACACCCTAAGTAAGATAGGCTTTAGTCCAGGGTGTAAACAAATATATAGTGTACAGCCCGGGTAAATTCAGTCCAGTCTGAGTAACATTTTCATTGTCCAACCTAGATCGCCTAGATCATTCTACTACTGAGCCGGGGTATAATCAAATCTTAGCTCTACCACTACCTGTTAGGAATATTAATGGTAGAACACATCACAGCGGAGACACGGACAGACAGACAGTGATGGAATGCCAGTTGAGATTGGTCATTACAAACTAAATCCTTGCCATAACAACATCATCTTTGAGATTCTGACTTGGTATCGAAGACAAGAAGACTTTACAGAGTGGGTGAGTGACTCATCATGCGGTGCACCGAGAAAAGAAAAATCAAGACATGCTACCAAACCCTTCCAACAGCAACAGCAACAACAATAACAAACAATTTCCAATGTAGCAGCTACTACTACAGGGGCATGAAGTTTCCGAGTTCCAAAATGTCCAACAACCAACTAGGCATGCCTGCCTGATTCGGCGAGGAAATGAATACATAAAATAGCCCAAAGAGATGGCATCATGATGGACTCAAACAATACGAATTGGTCTAAGTTATGATTGGGATTATCTTCATGTTCATGATGGACTCTGCGCCGACTAGAGCTAGACATGGTAGTTCAAGGCGCTTTCAATTACAACTTTTCACCATTATCTTCTCTGACTCTTCGAGTTAGATGTTGTTCTCGTCTTCAGTAAGGTTACTGTTTCAGTTTCTGAGTAGATTTCTGTTTCATTGCCGACTAGGACTCTGTTCCTTTCTCCGTTAGAGGCTCTTGCTGCTTAGCTTATATATACCCTTGCAGTCGCACGGTTGAGGTACGCCAAAGTTTCTTATGCTTGTAATATCTTCTCATATAGTGATTTTTACCTTCGTACATCCATAATTTATTTTTGCAAGGGTTTTCATGTTAAATTTATATCTCTCGTTATTTCGATCTTTTATTTTTTGCTTTGCGTTTTAGAACATTGGGCACTAGCTAGACTCGTCTACCGCTGGTCCAGCTAGTTCAGGCCCTTTCTCATCTCATCATGAACAAGCTAGAGCTTAATTACGTGCATGGGCTAGCAATCGCGCCTCAACAGTCTAGTTTGCTGGTGCACTTTGCTCTTAATTCTTCTGTTTCCTTTTGTTTGGGAGTAACACCACTAGAGCAAATATGTATTTTCAAATTAAATAACAAGGAAAAGGACTCACCCAGAATGCAACTGATAAAACACATAATATTCAAATAAATGTAGGTGGCGGAAATCTCTCAATTAAGACAGGTTTCAGAGGTCTTTGAAACAGTAGCCTCAGCTGACGAGGGCAGCCTTGTCGATGGGTCACCCAGATGTTCTATAGCATAGCTGTAAAACCATATGGTAGAAGCTCTACGATTGTAATGAATATTTATTTTTTTAGATTTTTCTAGATTTATTTGCTATTTTTTAGAGCTCAAATTGATTTAATCCCTTTTCTGAAATTCAAAAATGAATTAAAATTCGGATTTTTGCTTTTCGGGCCGAACCTTTAACGCGGCCTACTCAACCCAACTCCTGGTCAGTCTGCTTTCTCCCTCGCCTAGCCCATTTCTTCGCGCCGCTCAGCCCACTGACTCGTGTCGGCCCAGTTTAGCCTGCTACCCATCAGCACCACGTCAACCATAAGGCACTAGGTGCCTAGACACCCATGTCAAGAACGGTTTGATACATACGTATGATTGATAGAATTTTGAAGTTTAGGTATGAAAATATTTTATACCTTTGATATAATTATGGTAAGTGAGTTTTGAATTCATTTTAAATTAGTTTGAACTACTTTTGAATTTAACATGATTATAGTGAGTATATACCCTAGTTAAACTAAAGTTGAATTTATTTTTTCCAGAGTTTGATATCTCAAATACACTTTTTTATGGGTATATGAAGATACACATGTTAATGTCACGAATCTCAAAGCAGGTGCATAGGCACCATGGTGCATGAAACACGTGTGTGTCTATGGGAAAAGACATTCTACTTCCGGGGTGTAGTTACTCCCACATATGATATATCACATAAACAAACTTAACATATCCTTTTATCACCTTAGATATACTTAGATACTAATTCTAAGATACTCTAATGCCAGCCACATGAAAAAATTATAAGAGGGCACATGGTTTTAGGCATATTTTACTAATACATTCATATTAATATATATAAAAAGGAGTATGTTTAGAAAACTGTACATACCACCTTAATACATACCACTTAGATAGTCTTTATACTATATGTACATACCCTCCGTTGTGTTAGATATTTTCTACTTTGCGAGATACAGTATAGTGAGTAACTACACCCGGGAGTAAAAAAAAAGGCTTCATATATATATGAAGCCTTTTTCGTAGTCCAAGGAATATATACTCCCACTTTTGATGTACTACTTAAATGAAAATGTTATACTTCTTTATCACTTTGGATATAATTAAATACTAATTCCAAGATATACTCCAATGCGACTTAGCTAAAAAAATTTCATCGGAGCCCTTTATTTTTGCTATATACCATTTTTCATATATAAAAGGAGTCTACATACAAATTATGCTATAAAATGTGGATTGTGATGAAAATTTTAAATCTGAAGTATCTTATAATCATTATTAGAGTATACTCAAAGAGATAAAGAAGTATAACAACATTATTTAAGCGGCATATAAGTAGTGAGAGTACGTACTCCTAGGAGTATGAAACCATTTATATACACACACATACTACTCCAATAAAATTTAATTTGCTGGTGTGGTATACAACATACTCACTAGTACCGTGGACATGCCATGCTTATGGGATCATGAGAAACAAAATTTACTACTAACAATTCATAATTTTTTCAGTAATGATACCTGTCATAGTCCAATAGAATCGTTTTTGTATTGCACACAACCAAGCTATCATCCATTCACGCCCCATTCCCAACACTCATCGATGGATCGTGCCACCGTCCCCTTCCACGGTCTTTTTGGTCGCTATCATAAGTTCTTGTTTGCGTGGCAAGTGGCAGTGGCTTCTCCTCCTCTCCAACTTCCGCAGTCCACAGATTCTTCTTCTTCTTCTTCCTCTCGCTCAGCAACTCACAAAAGCTCCCGCCAATAAAGCCGTTGCTTCCTACTCCTACCCACATGCGCATTTGTTGTTATTAAGTCTCTATACAGTTGCTCTGCTCTAGAGGGAGAGAGACCAAGAGATGGGTCGATCCGGGAACAAGGGGAAGCCCCGTGCCATGGCGGCGGTGGAGGAGGTGGACATCTCCGCCGTGAGGTACAAGCCGCCGACGCTCAAGGCGCCGCACCTGACGGGGTTTGGTCTCAAGGCCTTGGTCTGGCTGATGGAGTCCCCGCTGCTCGGCACCCTCGTCACCTCCCTCGTCAAGGCGCAGAACAATATTACGCAGGTTGGTTGGTACCCCACTCCGTTCGTATTTGATCCTCAATTTCAATTCCTTGGTTCCTTGCTTTCTTCGCCTGTGAATGATGTGAGTGACTTATAGCTCTTCTTGTTATCTTCGTTGCCGGCAGATTCTGCAGAAGACGGTGATCCCGGAGCGCCCCATGTACTACCCGGAGTACCCACCGCAGGGTAATTCCTCATCAATTCCCTTCTCTTTTCCGTTGGTTCCTGAGCATGACTGAAAAAAAGGGCACAGAAAGACTGCTCCTCACTCTCTCTCTCTCTCTCTCCCTCTCTGCTAGCGTGAAACATGCATGCTGCAAAATCATACCTGACTAAGGGACTATCATATTGATTTTTGCTGATGGCTTTTGACTGCGACTGATAAATAGTAGTAACTGATAAAAATAGCTGATGAATAGCAGTTCGTTATGTAAGAAAGACAGTGCAACGAAAAACACTACATCATGTGGAGTCATGTAACTTGTGAAACTGTGATATAATAAAATACAAAGTATGTTATAATATGTGAAAGATAAATAGTAGTAGCTAATGAATAGTAATGGCTGATAAAAGTGGATCATAAAGGTTGAGGCATTTGTATTAGCTTTGGCTTTTAAAAGTAGAAGCAATTTGTAGAAGCCAATATGTACGATCCCTAATTTGGTCAATTCACTCACTCAGATATTCCAACGGCAATTTCTACCCCATTTTTGGCCCTCTTACGTACTCACGGTGTGTTGCTAATTGGTGCTGCTGCTCCTGATTTGGCAGAGCCGGAGCAAGGAGTTGTGCTCGTGGGGGAAGACGGGGACCCTGTGGAGAGAGTTGAGCAAGCACTGCAGTGCCTCCCCTCTTACGACCCCTCTGTGCATTGGACAGCGACCGGGGACAAGGAAAACCCTTTCCTCTACTGGAAGATTCGCGACTTTGCGCATGCCTACCGGTCCGGGATCACGACACCGTTAGCTGTATCTCACTGAACAGAGCGTTGCTTGCTTCCATGACTGCCCTCCTGCAACTGTGGTATTCAACCTTGATCCGTTGCATGTATAGGTTGCCGAGCATGTCATTGCAGGTGTGGAAGAGTGGAACAACAAGAAGCCTCCGATGCCAATGCTGGTCTATTTCAACGCAGATGACCTGAGGAAGCAAGCTGAAGCTTCCACAAAAAGATTTGAGCAAGGTTTACACAACTTTGCTACTTTGGTTCAGGTAGAAACTCCATTCGCCTAGCTATATCCCGTTGTCTTGATATGTGTTGCTTCTTGTGCCCAGGAAATTCGATTTCCATTCTGGATGGAATCTTTGTTGCCATTAAGGATGACATTGACTGCTTCCCCTATCCATCAAAGGGTTAGTTTACTCCACTGAAGCTGCCATTTTGCTGCGTCTGAGAATTCTATATTATGTTTTCTTTGGACTGCAGGTGCTACCACATTTTTCGATAAAATCCGCACTGTGGAGAAAGATGCAGTGTGTGTTGCTCGTCTGCGAAAATGTGGAGTGATCTTTATCGGGAAAGCAAATATGCATGAGCTAGGCCTTGGGGTAACTGGAAACAATCCAAGCTACGGGTATGGTTAATAATTGAGTGGTTGCCTCTAATGTTCAAAATATACTTATTTGTGGCTACAGAACACTTGACTGTTTTCTTTTTTGTTAGAAGTTGACAAATTCAGCACATAGAGCACTTTCGAGTGTTGATTAGCAAATCCCTGCTTTCTATTTGAACCTAAAGGGTGTATTGTCACTTTATCACTGAATGCTTGGATTAAATCATCTTCTTCCCTTTTCTTTGGCATGCGGCAAACTTAAGAAACACCCAACATCTATGTGATTATCTTGCCTTGCCTAAAGGCTGCTAACAGAAAAAGAAATCATAATATTTTACTAGCTGTTTCCTAGAAGCAAACTCAGTTGAGCTTTAGTAATGCTCGACAATCTGAATTCTGGAATGCACATGAACATTCTGATCCAGTAGTCTCATCTAAAACCATTATATTATGAAGGCACAAAAGAAAAAAGAATCCAGAATTTCCATTCGTCATATAATCCAGCATTGTTTTCTAATGTTTACCTCTTCGTCTTCTTGTTTTCTTAACCTCTTTTGCAGGACAGCAAGAAATCCACATTCAATTGATAGATATACAGGTGGTTCTTCATCTGGTCCAGCAGCACTCGTCTCATCAGGGTTATGCTCAGTAGCAATTGGAACAGATGGTGGAGGTCTGTATATATAAAGTTGTAAGATTCATTGTCGCTAGATTCTTGTCAGTCTAGTCTCCAGTTACTACCTTTATTTTTGCCACAGGTTCAGTTAGAATTCCATCTTCACTCTGTGGCATTGTTGGTTTGAAGACAACATATGGGAGGACAGATATGACTGGGTAACTAAGGAAAGTTCCAACACATTGGATATTTACCATAGTGGTCCTTTTAGGCATCATAATTTTGTATGGATTAGAATACCTTTCAACATCACTTAACTAAACCTGGTTTAGTCCTATGTTAACGTTCCAGAGTCCAGACATTCTGAAACTACTTTTTATGTCAAGGTATTGTCTAGCAATCAAATAAACAAGGCTGCTGAGTTGTTTCTTATGCTTATGTTGCACTGGATCTGATTAGAAAATCGTTTTGACATTCATTCACTTGTGAGTATACATGATTAGCTATCTTGTTTGCAGGGCACTTTGTGGTTGTGGGACTGTTGAAGTTGCTTCTCCTCTTGCAGCCTCAGTGGAGGATGCTATGCTAGTGTAAGCAGTTTGTCTAGCTAGATGAGATGATGAGATTGCATAAGTCTGTTAGGCTTACCTATCTTGTTGATGTTGGAAGTTTGTCAACGCTATGTTTGCTTTCATGATACAAAAGATCCTTAAGGTTTAACTATCTTGTGGATAGAACTGAACACTTGTCAACACCCTCTGCTTTTAAGTTAGTTATTTTTACTACTTTAACACTGCTGTATGGCATTTCAGGTATTCTGCAATTGCAGGCTGTAGTCCTACGGATAAGCTTACTCTGAGACCTGTAAGATATTCTGTTCTATTTTTTCCCACCAGTTAAATAAAATGCTGAAATGTCTTTCATGTCACTTCTATGCCATTGCAGTATACTAGTCCTTTTGTTTTCTCAATGAGAAACAGCATAGATGTTAGTTTGCTGTTGCGTTGATGCATGATAGCAAACAAGAATGTGGTTGTTTTTTGTAAAATGAAATTTAAACCCCATAGTGCGGACCATAATACCGTCGTATGATTACCTTTTCCATTATTCCCAAGGATGCATGATAACTTAACATTTTGATGCTGACCTTAATGCATCCCTTTGGGCTAACAGCTACCGCATTTCTTTCCGTTTTCCTCTCTACAGTCACCGCTCTGTGTCCCTAATTTGTTGACCCCTGACAACAGCGTTATCTTGCAATCAGTGAAAGTGGGAAAATATACAGAGGTACATTTTTTTACTTTAAATACTATCTTGGTATGTATATGCTCGTTCTTAAATAAAATTTTTTTTTGTAGTGGTTTCATGATGTTTCCGATTGTAATATCTCAAATACATGTGAGGATGCACTTAACCTTCTTTGCAGCACCTTCGGATGTCAGGTAAGCCCATTGCTATCTCAGCATACCTTACATGATAGAAATACAGTTTTCTAGCTTTAGCACCTTCAGATGTCAGCTATCATAGGTCTTACACCTTTGGATGTACAATCTCTTCTCTGAATGGAAGCATTTTCTTATTGATTAGGTTTTCCATGTGTTCAGTTAATACTTCTGTGTACATCAATAAATGTTGCCGTACTTCCATTAATCGTTAATGTCCATGTTGAGTATTGTTAACAACTCCTGTAAGTTGTAACTAATTATTTAGCTGCATCACCTGGAGCTGTTAGGTAGCTAACGAGCAGTAGGAGCTAAGCTCAAAAATTTTCCAGCTACTAAATGATTATGATGAGATGCCTTTTCTGATGATGTGGTATCTACTAGATGTGCCTATTCTACTATTTTTCGACATATCAACTTATGAGTGCTCGTTAACTTTTTTCAAGATAGAAGAGATAATATTACCAGAGCTGGAGGAGATGCATGCTGCCCATGTTGTGTCAATTGGCTCAGAAGCATTATGTGACCTGAACCCTCATTACCAAAAAGGGTACCCGTATTTTCTTTGACAAATATCAGATACTCAATTACTCTCAGGAAGAGTTGTTGAAAACTTTCCTTTCAAGAGGAAATAGCTCTTGAAATTAATGGTCCCTGAGAGGCTTAAAATCTTTTATTTGCTTTTATTTGTTCTTCTGTACTATTGATCGCATTCTACTAATATCTTCCAGGAGGCGAACTGAATTTACACTAGATGCTCGGGCAAGTTTGGCATTTTTTGGTTCATTCACTTCAACAGAATATGTTGCTTCTCAGCGTCTAAGGTGAATAAGAGTATACACGTAGCTGAGCTGATGAATTATTCTCTCTCTCTCTCTCTCTCTCTCTCTCTCTCTCTCGCATTATAGTGGGCTTTTTTGTCCTCCAATCTTATTCAGTTGTGGGAATTTTTGAGCAACCACATTCATTGTGATTGTCTATAAGAGAGAAAAGCTAAGAACTATTAAGATTTTAAGATGTCTTCAAGATAATAAAGGAAAATGATCAAACCAAGCAATCAAAAGGAAAACATATATACTCACAAGCCTCCTCCAGCGTATGTTAGTTAAGTTTAATTTGGAAATACCATACATATCTAGTAAGAACCCTGTGTATAACTCAATATAAATTCCTAAACTCAATTCCAATTCCACGTATTTGAACTCTGTTAATATCTCTATCTATGTCACGTTCAAGCTACTGGTTCTTGATCTAATGTTTTTCTTGGAAACCAAATTGGAAATAAGAGGCAAGTGTAGAGATAGGACCTGCTTTTTTTTTGAGCTGGAAATAGGACATGCTTTACAGAGCATATCTAACGGCAGGTGATGGGGTACTACAAAAGTAATGTCAATTGTGTGAATATTCTTACCGACTAATGATTGTAAATGGGAGAATAGTAGTTATATTGCAATAGCCCATGAGGCATATATATAGTACATGAGACACACACAAGTAAACCCTAGATAATGGGAAAAGACCTAAATACCGTTAACACCCCCCTCAAATGCAAAGTGTATGCAATAGCATTGCATTTGAAAAGGGCTAACACTAAAATAAGGAAAATCTAAAGTCCATGTCTTGAAGATGTCATTGCGTGCGGCTCTTGGAAAATTTGTGTCGAAGCAAGCTGAAACGGGAGATAGAAGCATAGTGGCACAGATCGAAGCCCGAGATGGCCGCGGCGCAATGCACAAGACACGCAACGGAGGCGCGGTGCAAAAAGAAGCGCGGCGGCTTTAGAAACTCGGGGCGGCGGCTCAAAGAGAAACGGCGGCATCATAGATACTTCTACGATCTGTAGCGGCTCAAAGATAAAAGCAGCGGCTGCGACTATGCGAAAGGTAGGAGAGAAAACACACCCATATGAGAGGATGAACTGTGGCTAGCAAAGCAGTCGGCTGACTGACAGAAATTTTGTGGACTCACACAGCTTTGACGATATGAAGGAGAAGCTACGGATTTGGATGGACGCAACGGAAGACTCTAAAATAGAAAGACTCAACGATGACAGACTCATGACTAAAGACTGACAATAACAACACTCCCACACACACTCCTCGCCGACCAGAACAGAGCACTCCCAAGAAGCAGGGCAGGGCAGGGCGCCGTCGGGCCGCCATGAAGCGCAGTAGAGCGCAGCACCCCAAGCTCCAGGAGCTGCAGGACCCCACGGCCCGCTCGCTCTGTCTTCACTCCTACCCGCCCGCGTCTCCCCCTCACTCGGAGGGAAGAGGAGCAGCAGGCTCCCTGGGGCCAGGCGACGACGAGACCTGGCGGCGACGGCCACAAGAGCGGCGGCGGGATCTGAAGTGGCCCGGTCGGCGGCGGCCGGATCCAGGCGAGGTGAGGCGGCTGGAAGTCAGCGGAGAGAGCCCGAGGCGACCGGATCTGGCCGCAGCGCGCGCGGGCGGACGGATCCGCGCGGCGTCGGATCAGCGGGCGAGGCCGGATCCGAGCGGCGACGGTGGAGCGGCGGATGGATCCGGTGCGAAAGCGGCCGGATCCAGGCGGGGCGAGGCCGGATCCGAGCGGCGGAGGCATATCCGGGACGGTGCCAACGAGGAGCGGGCAGATCTGGGCTCAGCGGCGGTGAAGGAGGAGCGGGCGGATCTGGGCTCGGCGGCGGCGAAGATAGCCGGATCTGGCCTGGAGGCGGCCGGATCCGGACTTGGCGGGCGGCGACCGGATCTGGGCGTGGGCGGGCCAGATGAAGGAGACGGCCAGATCCCGGCGACGACGCGTTGGCTTCCGGTCGTGGGCGCATCCACGGCGGCAAACGCGCAAGAAGAGGCGGTGGGTGGCGCAGCCCAGAGGAACGGAGGCGAGCAGTGGCCGCCCCCGGGATTAGCTCCTCCTGGGGCAGCGGCTGAAAGCGAGTTGGAGGTTAGCTAGGTATGAAAATCTTGCTCTGATACCATGTAAATGGGAGAATAGGAGTTGTATTGCAATAGCCCATGGGGCATATATATAGTACATGAGACACACACAAGTAAACCCTAGATAATGGGAAAAGACCTAAATACCCTTAACAACGATAACTACTAGAAGTTGTGCAGCTTCCGTTTTATCCTTATCTGCTATTAGAAAGTCCTGATAACTAAAACCATGCACTGATGCGAATCCCTTTATTTCATCAAAGGCTACTATTGTCTTGATTAGACTCCAGAGTGTGGGATTTAGTAAAAACCCATTTTTACTAAATGTGCTGACTGTTGCACAAATTGTGGATATTGAAGTGTTATAAAAGATCGCGTGCCACATAATCATTGTATGACAAATGCAATTAAGTCTGGAGTCTAAACTGTAAAGTTATGTCTCTGTCTCTTATATTTTGCCAACTGTGTGCTTATGTTATCTTTGTTGTGTCTTGTATAGGAGAAGGATAATGTACTATCACATGGAGGCTTTCAAGCAGGTTGATGTCATAGCAACCCCTACAACTGGGTAATAGATGTTGAAATTTATTATAATTGATCCATATATAATTTAGATGGTCTTAAGTTTCTGTTACTAGTTTTATGCATGCTTCCTCCTCCGTACTTTTTTTTGGTTTAGTCAACAAGGCTAATGCATTCTAGGCAATCTTTATTTTTCTGACTGTTACTGCAAACTCCAAGTGGGATGGGCATTTTAAGAAAATGTAAAGGCGGGCGACTCCTGATTCCTGCAAGTTTTCAAATAATTAGTTCATCTACCACATTACCCATGAACCAGCTAATGCATGAATTTTTGGTTCCTTGAGCTCTTGCATTACCTTAATTTTGAAGAGCGCAATAGTCGGATGCCATATCTATTGTGCCTCAAAAGATATAAAAATTGGTTTATTCAAATCAAGTGTGTACTTGAGTACTTCATTATCATTTTCTAAACTAAGCCTCACAATATTTTGATTATAGTTTAGTGGTTTATATATGTAGAATTCATATCAAAATGGTAGTCTTATAAATTTAATTTGAGAAAGGTATGTAGTGTTATACACAAGCATAACAGTGTGGTATAGCTAAATTATGAACTTCGCAATTTCTGACTCAAATAAAATGCATCATGCTAGATAATGTTATGAATAGCGCTTGTATTTATCATGAGGCCAATGAGCCAGTATATATACACGTACATGTATAGCATATATGCAGATAACTCCTTATACAACAGAAAAAATACACAGGTACAATACACATCTAACACCCCCGTCAAGTTTATAGTGGATCACCAAAATAAAGTTTAGAGAGATAGAAACTGTGTTGGACTCTGGTCTATGCCTTTGTGAAGAAGTCTGCCAACTAAAGCTCTAAAAGCACATATTGAAGAATAATAATTTGGTCCTGCACCTGTGTCTGCATGTATGAAGCATCAACATCAATATGCATTGTAAGCTCATGCTTCATGGAATCTTTAGCAATACTAATAGCACATGTACTATCAGACAAAAGAGAAGGTGTAGAAACAGAAACACCAAAATCCTCAAGTAACTACCGTAGCTAATTAACCTTCGCAGTCAACAAAGCCATAGCTTGCAACTCAGCCTCAGTACTCGAACGAGAAATTACTGCCTACTTCTTAGTCTTCAAGCGATGAGAGAACCACCAAGAAAAACATAATAGGCAGAGAGAGACCGGCAATCAGAGTGATCAATAACCCAAGTGGCATCGGAATATGCCTGGAGCTGTAAAGAGTTAGAGCGAGGGAAAAAGAGACAACGGTAGATAGTTTCACGAAGGTATCATAGAACATAAAGAAGATGACTATAGTAGAGCTAAGTGGGAGCAGAAACAAACAGATTCAAGATATGCATAGGATACAAAATGTCAGGACAAGTGACATCAAGATGAATAAGGCTCCCAACAAGATGATGATCGTGAGTAGGATCAGTAAGAGGCTGACCATCAGTGGGATGAAGATGAACATTAAGCTCCATGCGAGTCTCAGTTGTGCGCTGATCAGTAAGAAAGGCACGATCAAGAAGATCCTAAATATACTTTTCTTGAGACAGATAGAAACCCTCAAGAGTAGAAATAACCTCAATCTCAAGAAAATAGTGAAGAGGACCTAAATCAGACATAAAAAACTTCTCACTGAGACACTCCTTGACAAAAATAATATACTAAGAATCATCTCCAGCAATGATCATATCATCAATAAACAAAAGTAGAAGTGTCCGACCACGAGGCGAATTGTAAATAAAAGAGCAGGATTATGAGCAATAGTAGAGAAGCCAGCTGCAGTGACAACAGAAGAGAAACAATCAAACCAAGCGTGAGGAGCTTGCTTGAGGCCATAGAGAGATCGGTGAAGGCGACAAACTATACTCTCAGGAGCAGAATACCCAAGGCGACTGCATGTAGACCTCACGCAACTCATCATTGAGAAAGGCACTCTTGACGTCCAACTGAGAGATAGGCCACTGTTGAATAGAGGCCAAGGAGACTGCGAACGGGGGTCATGTGAGCGATAGGAGCAAATGTCTCATCATAGTCACGACCACGCTCCTACTGAAAACCACATGCCGTAAGACGAGCCTTGTAGTGCTCAAGAGAACCATTAGAACGGGTCTTAACCTTGTAGACCTATTTGCACGTGATAGGAGTAACACGCAGGAAGAGGAATAAGATCCCACATGCAAGTACGCTCAAGGCAGCGATCTCCTCTGCCATCGCATGCTGCCACTCTTGATGAACAACATCATCATGCTCAGGAGGCCGCATAGACTGGCGATCACGAAGCGTGTATCGAGGAAGAGAGGCCGAAGAGGATCACCCGTCAGAAGGAGAGGGCACATCAGAAGAATGCTCAACTCGCGGGCGACGAGTATAGAAGAAAGGATAAGAAGGAATAAGGTCAGGAGTAACCTTTAGAGAGAGTGTTGGTGGCGAAGAAGGTGCCGACTGTGAAAGAGGCACCGGAGAGACCAAAGGCTGTGGTGGAGGAGTGGTGATTATGGGGGTGGAAGGAAAAGTCAGGAAAGAAAGTGGTTCAATAAGAGATGTTGAAGTGGAGGAAGGAGAAGGACGAGAATGGAAAGGACGAGACTCATCAAAAGTAACATCCCGAGAAATCCGCATCTGTCGACCAATAGGATCCCAACAATGATATCCTTTGAGCTCAGCGCTATAGCCTAGAAAAAGACACTCCATGGATTGAGCGGTCAGCTTAGTGCACTCACAGGGTGCAAGAAGAACATAGCACACACGCCCAAAGAGGTGAAGACTGGAATAATCAAAAGTCTTGCCATAGAGATGCTCAACTGGGATCCCACCCTGAAGAGCAGAAGAAGGCTGAATATTGATCATAAAAGTGGCAGTAGAAACAGCCTCTGCCCAGAAGTGTGGTGGAACAGCAGAAACAAGCATGAGAGCACGGGCTATCTTAACAAGACGATGATGCTTTCATTTAGCCACACCATTCTGGGCATGAGCACCAGGGCAAGAAAACTGAGAGAGTGCCCTGCTCAGCAAGAAAATCATAAAAGACTCCCGATAAGTACTCCCCAATAGAATCAGCACGAAAAACACAAATAGGAGAGTCGAACTGAGTACGGACTATGGTGGCAAAAGTTTTGTAGATGGACAGAACCTCACTAGAGAGGACATAAGGCATATCCATGTGTGCCGAGAAAAATCATTAATAAAAATTATATAATATCGATGACTTCCTTTCGACACGAAAGGAGCTGGACCCCATATATTAGAATGGACAAGATCAAAAAGACACTGAGACACTAACTCACTGGAAGGATAGGGGAGTTGAAGTTGTATGCCAAACTTACAACCCAAACAATTTAGAGAAACATACCAGACACAGACCCTAAAAGATTACGACAAACTAATAAAGACAAACACGACCCACATTGATGTCCTAAACGATGATGCCACTGAGCTAAAGACATGGTGGAGGATGCAATAGATACGGAGGCAGTAGTGGAAGCGACAAGACTGACAGGGGCGGCGGAAGGAAGATGAAGCCAATCAAGCTCCTAGAGCCATCGTGCGTCCCCGTGCGACGATCCTGAACACAACAAGAATAAGAATCGAGAATAACACGACAACCATGATCAGTGAGTTGAAAGGTAGATATGAGCTATATGGTTAGTTTTGGAACATGAAAAACAGTAGGAACATAAAAGGATGAATTTGAAAGAGTGTCTCGTACTACGACAGAAAGAGATATCATCTGCAGTTTGAATAGTGATAGGAGCAACTAAAGAACTAATGGAAGTGAGACTGGTAGAATCAGATGTCATATGAAAGGAAGCACCAGAACCAAGAATCCAAGGTGATATACCTGAGGAAGGAGAAGTAGAAAGTGGCCTCTCACTAGAAGACTATGCAACGGAACCAGCAGAACCAGACGGTGCAAAGGCCGCCATGTGACGCAGCAGTGTGAGAAGCTCCTAAGTGTCAGAGGCACGAGAGCTCCTCTAAGAAGAGAAACCTCCAGTGCCCTTGGAGGATGGCCACCACGACGAAAGTCCTTCTTCCCGTAGCAGAACTGCTCCACATGCCATCCTTGTTGCAATAGGTGCAGTAGAGTCCCCTACCAATAGTACCTGTCACTGGTAGAGGCGCAACTGGTGAAGGAGTAACCGTATGCGTAGCAGGTGTAGAAGCTGGAGGAGCTACCAAAACTAAAGGAAATGACGGTGATAGCAGGCCCGCACCACGAAGACGAATCTTCTTAGAACGAACAACTGCAAGAGCCTCCAACAGAGACACACGAGGGTGATGAACTAGCAACTAAGCATGAATCTGCTCAACCTCAGATCGGAGACATGTCAAGAAGTCGCAGATGGGATGAAGCTCTAGGTGAAACTGCTGATGCTGACAACACTGACAAGTGTGGCAAACATCTGGTCTCAAAGAGTCAATATGGCGCCATACCGTATACAGCCGAGCATAGAACTCGTCCAAAGTGGCATCTCCCTGCTGCAGCAACTGCTCCTGACGCACAACAGCAAGGTACAAGGAATCACCAGATGACTCGTAGCGGTTGCACAGATGCGCCTACATCACCTGTGCAGAAGCCAAGCCAACCACATTACTAGTGAGATGCAATTCCATGCTAGCAACCAGAAAAGCAGAAACGTGGGCATCATCATTGATTCATGTCTTGTAGGCAGTATATCGAGTCTGAAAAGTCTCCTTGGCATCCTCAAAAACCTCAGATGCCTTTGTATGAGCATTTTCGGAAGCATCCTTCAGGAGTACAGGCTCAGCAGGTGGAGCAAGGTGAGGCGGAAAAGGCAACTCGCTAGTAAGAAACTCCCAAAGGCATTGACCACACATGTAGAGGCGTATGTGCTAAAACCAGTCCTGATAATTGAGACCATTGAAGATCACCGGGCAGCAAGGAATAGAAACGGTGCCTAAAGAGGATGACATTTTTTCTTTTTCTTCTATTTCTTTATTTTTCTTACCCTTACCTTTACCTTCACTCAGTCGGTTGGTTTCTAAACCGACTGAGACACGAAGACCCGACCGAAGGAAGGGACGGGTGGAAGGGCTTCAGCCAGTGGTGACTCCCGCAGCTGATGGCTTCGGCGGCGGGTGGCGTGGTCCCCCCACCCTCATGCGGCCGCTGATCGGACCCAATAGATCCTGACAACGGTGGCGTAGATCGGCACAAGACCTGGCTCGGCGTCAATCCGGGTGGCGGCGATGGCGTAGATCAGCGGAAGACCTAGCTCGGCGTCAATCCGGGCGGCGATGATGGAGACGACGGAAGACCTGGCGATGGGTCACCTGCGATGGTGGATCTCCCGTTACAATCTGTCCACAGGTGGGCTCCTTCGACGGAAGAGGCAAGGGCTGCAGCGGTGGGTGGAGAGATTCACTGCTAGTGATGGGTAAGCAGCAACGGCAGCAAAAAGCAATAGGTGCGATGGAAAAGCCAGGCGGTGGCTAGAATACGAACCAGTGGTGGCTTGAAAAAACAAACCCTAGGTTTGATCTAATACTGTGTTATGAATAGCGCTTGTATTTATCATGAGTCCAATGGGCTAGTATATATACACGTACAAGTATAGCATATATGCAGATAACCTCTTATACAACTGGGAAAATATACAAGTATAATACACATCTAACAGATAATATCTATGAATTGACATGTAATGGTCTTGGTTGGGGTAGGGGTCCTTAGGCCTGATCGAGGTGTCCCTGGACCCTTGCAGCATGACGGCAGCCGCACCACAGGGGCAAGGGAGAAGAGACTAGGAACTTCTTGTTTATTTCTTGCTTAACGCCAACGATTACAATAGGCATCCTTATATAAAGGGCACTCATAACAAATATATATAAGATCAATCTAAACAATATCTTGCGTAACTAAGATATAAGACACCAACTAATGCAACTAATGTAATCTGTAACTTGACAAACAAGTTGCTGATGTTGCTCCCTTGCTTCATCACATGTGTTATGAATGTTGTATGTATATTCATGAAGCTCAAAGGGTAATATATATAAGGAGTATAAGGGGGATATTACAAGAGAATATGCCATACACAAATAAGGAAACAAAGGCATATAAGAAAACAAATATTTTCTATCCTATTCTAACACCCCCTCAAACTCATGGTGGATCACACACACGGAGTTTGGAGAGAAAATACAAATGTTGTACCCTAATCTGTGGCTTCATGAAGAAGTCAGCAATTTGTAACTCTAGGGCACAAACTGTAAAGCGAATACTCCCTCTTGCACCTGTGAGCGAGTGTATAAAACATCCACACCAATGTGTTTGGTGAGATCATGTTTCACTGGGTCACGGGCAATACTGATAGCACATATATTGTCAAACAAAAAAGTCATAGGTCCCATCACAAATACTCCAAAATCTACAAGTAGCCACCTCAACCAAGTAATCTTTGTCGTCACTGCTGCCATAGCTCGCAACTTAGCCTCTGCATTTGAATGGAAAACTACAGTCTGCTTCTTTGTCTTCCAGGCAATCAAGGAGGAGTAAAAAAACACAGTAAGCAGAAAAGAGAACGACGATAAGAAGAATCACTAGCCCAAGTTACATCGGAGTATGCCTAAAGTTGCGGTGAGTTGGAGGTAGGGAAAAATAAATGACAAGAGATTATCCCACGCATGTAGTGAAGAACACGAAGAAGGTGACGGTAGTGAAGATAAGTAGGACGAGCTATGAACTAACTAAAGATATGAACAACATGAGCAATATCAAGACAAGTGCGCACAAGATATACCAAACTCCCAACCAAATAGTGATATGGAGTAGGATCTTTAAGAAGATCACCATCAGTAGCACAAAGCTGAAGGGAAAGCTCCATAGCAGTCTCAGCAATGTGAGTATTAGTCAGACCAGACCGATCAAGTAGATCCTGGATATACTTCTGTTGGAAGAGGTAGTAGCCCTCAGGCATGGAAGAAATCTCAATCCCAAGGAATTACGTAAGCAAACCAAGATCAGTCATCAGAATTGCTCACTGAGATACTTCTTCACATACGTGATGAATGAGGAATCATCACCAGTGATGGGCATATCATCCACATGTAGAAGAAGCATTGTCCTACCTCGAGGTGAGACATGGACAAAAAAAACAGGATATGGGCACTGACAGTGAAACCAACAGCGGTAATTACTGAGCTAAAACACGCAAACCAGGCATGAGGAGCCTGTTTGAGGCCATAAAGAGTACGGCAAAGACGACAGACATGGCCATCTAGAACAAAATATCCAGGTGGTAGCTGCATGTAAACCTCATGCCAAACACCATTAAGAAATGTATTTTTAACATCCAGTTGAGAGATAGACCACGGGCAAACAGAAGCAACTGCAAAAAGAGTGCAAATAGTGGTCATATGGGCAACAGGGGCAAAAATCTCATCGTAATCACAACCATACTCCTGCTGGAAGCCGCGAGCCACAAGATGAGCCTTGTAGCACTCGAAAGTGTCAATGGCATACTGAAAAGCCTCATCAGCAGCAGCAGTAATAGCCTCTGCCTCCTTCTTGGCAGCCTCATCTTCTACAGGAGGTGTAGAAGTAGACTACCTGGGAGGAGACTGAACCGGCAGTGGCAAAGAAGGTCGTGCACCAGTGACATGTCCCTAGAGGTGGAGACCATCGAGTGTGATCTCCATAAATGAAGACCACAATTTGTAGTTCATCCCGTGGAGCTGTCTCTGAGAATGGGATCACAGCTGATGGAATAAAAGCCATTGGTAGGTGGCTTAGGACGGTGTGGCAACCAAGGTAACGAAGTCTAACAGGCTGTGTTGGACGGCACGACGGTTAGACTGATATTTTTTTGGAACTACTATATAAAAAACGAACAGGTCAGATCTGATCTGTTCGAGACTAAGGCGGGCGGGCGGGCTCACGTCGGTCGGCGGTGTGCGGCGGTCGGGTGGCGGGCGGTGGGTGGCGGATCGGCGAGGCGGCGGCGATAGAGGTGGCGGCGGTGTTGGGCATCGGCGGCGGGCAACGGCAATCGCTGCCGGCTAGGCGAGCGGTGGCGACCGATGGCGGCGGATCCCCGGCAGTGGTGCGGAAAAACTAGGGTTAGTGTCCTAGCTTTGATACCATATTATGAATATTGTATATATATTCATGAGGTCCATAGGGGAATATATATATAGAGAGTAAAGGGGATATTACAAGAGAATATGCCATACACAAATAAGGAAACAAAGACATATAAGAAAATAAAGAATTTCTATCCTATTCTTACAATATGGACCCTGATGAGCTGCACATGACATGACAAATAATAATTCACATTTTGGAATAGTCAGGAATGATTGACATAACTAACCAATAGGTGTTTATCTATGGTCCCTAGAATGATGCATCCCAAATTTTACTCGGTGGTACCACACTCAAGAACTGTTTGTGTACTTTTGCTTCTTTTATCATATCTATTCTCTATTGCTATAAGAATTAAGAAGATGAGCTATGTTTTTCCAGCATAACTGCACAAAAAATACCTCTGAGTGCTCTGAAGTTAGGAGAGTCTGATTATGTTGCATCAGGTAAATTTTGTGCACTTTATTGTCTTTAGCCACCTTCATTAGCTCTTTAACATGTGGAAGTACATCTTACCTTACTTTCGATCCATGTTAACATGCTGGATAAAAACTGCTGAAATCTTGGTGTGAAATAATTGTTATTTAATACAGCAAGTTGTGTTGAGTTTGTAAAAAGAAAAAAATGACCGCTCTATACGGCTATGTTTACTTGAGCTTTGATTGCTCAGTAAACCGTTCAGTCTAGAATGGAAGGTAAAATTCGTAGGGGAGATTTCATTAATTCCTTGGTATAGAGGGAACCATGGCTGTTAATACACATGGAACCTTTCTTCCCATTTAGAGTCTAATAAAAATTAGCTACACAACATGGAAGTAAATCTGTTAAGTTCATCATCTATATGAGTTTAGCAGTTAGCTAAGAAAAGGATATATTCCTATTTTGATGCTAATTACAAATTTCATTGCTTTGTTGTACAGAGATCAGATACACCTTTTCTGTTTCTGATACTGCCCCTTTATTGCAGCTTACCTGATGCGATTCGTCATAGCCGGGAACCTTCTTGGTTTGCCAGCCATTACTGTGCCTGTAAGTGGTATCATGACTAGGGATCCAAATCCCGCCGGTAACCGGTCGGTACCGGATTTCCCGGTAGATTCGAATTTTGTGACTGCACAATGCACTTCGTAGATTGATTTAGGCATTGTTTGTGGTAGATTAACTATTGTGTAAAGTAAAAATGCATGAGTTATTGTAACTCTAGATGGCATTGGAGGCATAAAAATGTAGATTAACATGTCCTATATTAATCTACTTCATGTGTGTGGTAGATTAACTACTCCTTGCTAACTAGATGGTATTGGAACTCCATGTGTATAAAAATGTAGTTTGTAACTACTCTATGTGTGGTAGACGCTCTTTCTTATCCTCAAACTTTATGGCATGAATTATTGTAACTCTAAATGGCATTGGAGGCATAAAAATGCATGGAGTAGTAAAATGTAAAAATGCATGAATCCCAGATGCCATTGCTAGCAAGTAGTTAACAACAAAGTAAAAATGTACCAATAATGGTTTTCCACCGGGTTTTTCAGTTTTTTCACCGGTTTTTTCGGTCACTGGACCGGTTACTGGTTCCAAACCGCCCCAGTTCAAATTCTAGTTTGGCAAAATTCAACCGGTTTTTCCAGTAACCAGCCAGTAACCTGCCTGTTACCGGTACTGGCCCCCTAGCGGGATTTGGTCCGGTTCCGGTATTTCTAACCTTGATCATGAGTCATGACTGAGTATATATTGCATCTTACAAGTCAACATTGTGTCTGAACTGATAATTTTTGAGTTATTGTTGTATAAATATTTGGATATGACATTGGTACTATTTCCAACAAACAGAACTCTTGTGAAAGGTTTTAAAATAAAATATAGGAAAATATTCAGGATTTTAGTATAATATAGCTCACATACTGTTATGAACCTTAGTTCATAACGGGTAAACACCACCAAGACGATGGCCGGATGGAGTCGGCGTAGGGAGGGAGGAGAGACTTCAGACTAGGAAGACTTTATTATTACTCTGCTTGATGACAATAGCATGCGATAGCCCCTTTATATAGATGGCTCCCCCTAACAGATGAATCTAACTCCAATCATATCTCTAACCCTATCTCTTATACAAGGAAACCAATCTCTAACTCAAATAGGAACCAATCTCTTATTCCTAATAATAACCCGATTGGCCCAAGGCCCACGTCTATAACATTACACCCCTCCCGGACAAGCAGCTTGTCCTCGAGCTGCTAAACGGCGGTCAATGGAAGACCGTTGATGCCGATGTAGAAGACGAACGGTGGCAGAGTGCTGCAGCGGATGGAGACAGATGGCCAGATCCACGCGTTTTTTTTTGCAAAAGATTTTTTTTAACCTAATCGGTCGGTTTTTAAAACCGACCGCAACTCCCACGAGGCCGACGCATCGGTCGACTCGAAAGCAGCGACTGAAGGAGCGGCGGCGGCGGCGGCGGATCCGGCGGTGCGGACCGGCGGCGGCGCTCGGCGGCCCACGGCGGCAGCGGTTTCGGCTGGGCGGCCCGCCAGCGGAGCGGCTGCGAACGGCGGAGGAGGCCCGGCCGCGATGCGGCGGCGGCTTCGGCGGAGCGAGGCTTGAGGTCGGCAGCGAAGCGGCGCACGGACGGAGGCGGCGGCTCGGCCGAGGCGACCGAGCGGTGGCGGCTCGGGCGAAGCGGCCGGCGGCGGCGGAGGCGGCGTCGGCCGGCGGTGGCGGATCGCGGCGACAGATCGGCGGCCGGCGGCTATCTGCGTCGCCTTGCTCTTTGCGGCGACCGCCGTCGGACGGTTGGCCACCTGTGCGGGTGCCGGGTGACGGCCGCGGCGGGCATGGAGGACGGCAGCGATGACCAACGGCGTCGCGGCGGCGGCGGCAGACGCCAGGCGACGGCGGGTGAGTTGCTGAATGGAGGCGCCGACGCTGCGGCGATACGGCTCGGGCGCCGACGGTCCATGCGGCGGCGGCGGAGCAGCCGAGCGACGGCCATGGAGGACGGCGGCGACAGACGACGTCGTCCGCCGAGGACGGGGATGGCGCAGCGACGTTGGCTCCAAGATCGTGCTGACGCGGCCGGAGACGCCGGATCTGGCCTTGACGAGGGAGAAGACACTGCGGACGCAGCCCGCGGTACTCGCCTGATGATGGACGCCTGATGCAGATTGTGGGGACGAGCCGGTGGTGGCTGTGGCGGTTCTTGTTGTTGTTGAAGATCTGATGTTGGATGATCCTGGGTCTTGCTCTTTGTTTCTTGTTGCTCCTTCATTCGATTCTCCATCCTCTCAAGGATGGCCTGTATGTTGAGAAAGCTGTCTGTCATCTTCTTGTTGATGCTGGCCATCTCGTTGATGCTAGCTTTTATCATGGCTAACGACTCGGCAGTAGGGCGAATCACAGAAACCATGGTAGCAGAA
Source organism: Dendrocalamus sinicus (assembly GCA_036346575.1). Classification (NCBI taxonomy): domain Eukaryota; kingdom Viridiplantae; phylum Streptophyta; class Magnoliopsida; order Poales; family Poaceae; genus Dendrocalamus; species Dendrocalamus sinicus. The sequence goes on from CM070650.1 coordinate 54,390,201, forward strand.
GTCGTGGGAAGGGATCGACTGCTCTGATACCAATCTGTTATGAACCTTAGTTCATAACGGGTAAACACCACCAAGACGATGGCCGGATGGAGTCGGCGTAGGGAGGGAGGAGAGACTTTAGACTAGGAAGACTTTATTATTACTCTGCTTGATGACAATAGCATGCGGTAGCCCCTTTATATAGATGGCTCCCCCTAACAGATGAATCTAACTCCAATCATATCTCTAACCCTATCTCTTATACAAGGAAACCAATCTCTAACTCAAATAGGAACCAATCTCTTATTCCTAATAATAACCCGACTGGCCCAAGGCCCACGTCTATAACACATACAGAAAAATTGTACTTTGCTAATATGTTACTCTGTATTCAGGTTGGTCATGACGAGCAAGGCCTTCCTATAGGCCTGCAACTGATAGGTCGTCCATGGGGTGAGGCTAGCTTATTGAGGGTGGCTTCTGCAGTAGAGGTATTGTACGCATGCATTATAGAAATTTAGTATTTGGGGTTTCCCAGATGAGAATGTGCTCATATCCAACAAGTCTAGATGTGCTTTTTAAGGCTGCATTTAGTATGAACCCTAATGAATCTCTGAACATTTCCATGCCACTATGTTACTCGATTCAATATTGAGAAAAGTTTTATTATGCCACTATATATTTTTAACCACAGTTATGCCGAATACCATGGTATCAAAAACACTCCTTAGTATTTATTTGTTCTTTTATTCTTTCACTGTCATGGTCCATGGGTGTGTCATCTTTGTTGGAAAATGCCCCTGCATTTTTAGTATCAGGTAGTGACACTGAAACATGGATTTTTCTGATTGAAACACATCATTTTCCCCATCAAAACCTTTTTTTAATAACTTTTCCCATCAAAACCTATTTACAAGGTGTAGGGCATCGTTGATATTGCAAGTTTGCAACGTAAATACAACTAAGCTATAAATTACTCTGAGGGCAATTTTAAAGGAAATATGCTGAAGCATATAAAAATGTTAGAACGTTGTAAAAATGGCCTACCCACTGAATCTGAAAAGTACTACTAAGTGTATCAACATTATGAACGCGAGAAGAAACATAGCTTGAGGCCTTTTTTTTTTTACTTTGCAATTGCTTGTTCTGCTTATAGGACCCTGGTAAATTAAACAAGTGACATTCATTTTCCCTGCCTGTAGGAGCTCTGTCTGAAGAGAAGGAAACGACCGTCTGCATTTTATGACATTCTAAAGGCCCGAAACGGAACAGTACATAATTCCGCTGATAGTGATTGCAGCCAATAGCCCATAGCCATCAATCATGAACGACGTCGTGATATTGGCCGCTACATTTTTATTGGGAACATTTGTACACAGAAACAGAATACCTTCTTTCTATGGGACCTTCACCTTCCTTACATGGCCAGACAATCCTCCTCTAAATTAGAGAAAATCATCTGATACTGTAAAAACCCTTGTGTTTGCTCAGTTACGATGCATTTCAGTATGTTTTGATTAGATATGAAACATAACGAGTCCTATGATTTGCTCTGCCTTAATCGTATTCGTACCACTACTACTTGGGTGACAATGGTTACCTGCTATCTATCTATAGTACTGTAGCTCTTTGTTTTATACGTGTTCGCTTCAGGGGAAAAAAATTGAAAGAACAGAAAGTATACCAGAAACCAAGAGATCCCTAGGCAAGCGTTAAGACGACGGATCACCAACCATTGCAATCAAAATGCAAAGGAAACATCGATCACTAATTTCCATCGCAACCATGGGCGGATCTAACGTAGGGTATAGGTGTTTAGCTGAACACCTAAAAATTTTTATAAAATATTAGGTATATAATAGGTATATTATATGTATATTTTATGCCTGCAAATACATTTAGTCTGCACTCCTCATATCTCGCGCGCAACTCATGTAATACATTAGACATATTTTTCTTTCCACCTCAGCCCTCTTCACGTCCAAAGAGGTAAAGATATAAACAAAATCCTAACATTTGTTCTATTTCTCATCTTGTGGCTGTCTATGTGGGAGGCGGCTTCGGCCTTCGAGCGGGCGGAGATGCAGGCTAGAGGCGAGTGACGACTAGCGGACGCGAACGTGGTGCCATGATGTGACGACAATCATGCGTGAGGCGGCGCGTGGTGCAAGGTGAGCGTGTGGCAGCGCGGGCGAGCAGAGAAGTATCGCAGGCAAGTAAGTAGTGGCACAACGAACACGGAGGTAGGGAGCGGGCAACAGGGAGGGAGCAACGCGATAGCCAAGAGGGAGCATGGCATTGGGAAGTGAGTAGCACCTCTAACTTATTGTCATCGTCCTCTATTTAGATCTAGGTGTGCTCCACCCCACTTCACTTTTAGTTTGTTTTGCTCCATAGAAGGACCATACAATTTCCTCTTAGATGAACAGTTTTTGCTAATGGGGAAATAGCAAAAAAAAGGCAAGATCAACAAGATATATAACTCTCATTTATCTCTATAATTTGTTGTTTAATTCATATAATTATGCTCGCTTTATATCGCTCATTTCCTCATAAGAAATCATTAATTTCTATAATTTATGTATTTTTATTATATCTACATACACGTATTGTTGTATTGGTGTTTTGGAGGGACGGTGCGCTACGCTATCGACGTATTCGAATAACTTAGCTCCGAAATTCGAACATTTATCCTAAAAATCTTGGGTCCGCTACTGATCACAACATAGGACGAGGATTCATCATCAGCCATCATTTGCCTCCTCTCAGTGACATGCTATTTTAAGAAGCTCCTTTTTGAGTCCTTCCGTGGCTCCCTTTTCTCAGATGCTCTGCTCAGCTTTTGGATTGTGTAAATAAACCGGTGCATTTGTGAGCTTAATCGTGGTTATGACGAGTAATTTCGTAAATCGAATTGGTTTAGTCCAAGTTTGAACTGAAATGGATTCGGAAAGATCTTGTGTGGATGATTTCAGTGAAACGCATACTTTGGAGTAGTGGTTTTTCAATGTCTAAAAACAAGGGAGACATTGAACCAGAGACGTTGGTCCAGAGGCCATGCATGTATGTTTTCTGACAGAAAGTGCTCACTTTGAGTCCCTTGTTCGATTCGATGCATCTTAGGTCATCTCCAATGGTAATAGCTAGTACTAGCTATATAGTCAGCTGACGTGGAGGTGAGAGATAAAAGCAAAGACTATTTTATACTGTTGGACCCACATGCTCCTCTCTCATGTTCTTGGACTACGTGAAATAGATCAGCTATTTGCTTGTCACTAGTGACTACTCTCTCTCCTACTTTTTCCTTACCACATCAGATCTAGCTAGCTAAATAGCCAGCTGTTGGAGACGCCCTTATCGGGGGGCTAGCGGAATGGTTTCTTCTTCTCCTGAAAAAAGGACATGATGGGAGCGCAGCCCAACAATAATGCCAATTAGCCCCAATAATGGGAGGCAGCACAGGCGGCTCCTCTGACTGGGAGTAGAAGCAGCAGCCGCCACGGAGCTGGATTGGAGAGGAAGAACTGAGGAGGGGAGGAACTACGCAATCGAGCAAGACAAGCGAGAATGGTTTCTCTGTCGACATGGTTGCGCTACGCCGCCCAAAAGTTCGAGCACTCCATCTTCCTCTCATGGAAGGTTGGTGCTACCTTGCTACCTCTTATCTCCTGAAACATGCATGCCACTATCTATTTTCTTTTCTTGCCTTCTTTTAGTTGCCCTGCCTGCCTGTCTGTCTGCCACTCCCTCACTAGTCGATTATTCTCGATTTGGAGCTGATTAAGCTGACTGCAGGGAAAAAAAAGAACAAAATCATAGGAAAGAACATCAAAGAATACATCACATTCACATGTACTATTATGGAGCTTGCAACCGTCCATCCAACCTCGGTTTTATCCATCTATTCACACACATTATCTTGTCTTGCTCATTGTGGATTTTACGTGGAGCAAAAAGAAAACAAAATACCGTAGCAACTCAATTGTTACACCATCTTTGGCTAAATCATGAACAGGGTAGACCAGTTTATATGCTTGTTTCTTCTCTCCGTTCATATTTTGCTTTTTGTTCGTTTTAATGCAGAAGTATAATGTCGGCCAGATCAACAGCACAGACCTAACTGATACTATATGGAAAAACTTTTTCCAAGGCAAGATTACCTTCACTCATTGGCCATGGCCCCCATCGTATCTGCAAACTGGAGGAACCCTCCTTGTCTGAAATTTCTCCAATCTAACCCAACGTAATTGATTACCTACTTCCCTTTCTCCTCTACGCTCTCTTTCTAATCTTGCCAATCGCTAGCATGCTACACTTAGAAAGCAATCTATGTTTTTTTTTGCTTAAGATTTATATTGTGGTTGAATGAATCTGTGTAGCCTATTTGGCTATTTCTATAATTGAATCGCAGGGAATGGTTCAAGTGAACATAGATAAAATACTAGTCCATTCCATAAATTTGATCACAATCTTAGCAGTATTATGAGATTGTACTGTATTATAAGGATTGACCGCTAAGTGTTTCTGCCTCAACAATTAAGTGTTCTGACTTACATTTTTCATAAATATATTTATATGTTGGCCCACATTTCTCTTCCCGTATTGAGGTTTTCCCAAGATTGCTGTTGGTACTGCCCACCAATTTTGTGAACACTGACTCAGGGTTGCCTGATTTTTATGACACACGACTTCTAATGCAGTAGTCAACTAACATTGTTCCATGTGACTTGCTGCTTGGTCAGTGTCCTACTTGGCTACTACTACCAGAAAAACCAATATAAAACTAACCAAAGCAACCACTTAGGCTTGTTTGGCATTTCGGTGCCTTTTTAAAATCACTTCTATATTTCTGTTTTTGCACACACTAACCAATAAAAAATCTCTATTTTAGATCCAAAAACAGACTAAAAAAATATGAGCACAACTCTAACGTAATTCTGAAATTTAACTTGAAAATTTTTCTGCAAAATAAGAAAATCTTGCATATTTATGAAGATAGTGACTTGGGGTAGTAATTCCGTAGAAGATAGTGACTTGAGGCAGTAATTCCGTAAACAAACCAGGTCTCCTAAACAATTAAAGGTATTGGAATTTTTGTTGTTTGGCTTGCTGTTGGCAGCCGCAACACATGTGACGAAGTTATTCAGTATGTGGAGTTGGAATCAGACTGATGGATGACCTGGATGATGGTGTACACATCTTGCTCTTTGGAGACAACTAGGATATGGACCGGGAATAGGATTTGATGTAGACTTAACCTTGGACCATGTCTGCACGACACATGACTCCGTTTCTACATGTAGTCCTGATTATTCTTAAATTGTAAATTATCTGAATGATCGATAGAATGGGAAGTTACATATATACGTAGATTTTATGGAAAACTGATATGCAAAGCCTGCTCCCTGGTCCGCCCACTAATTTTGCCACCACATGCTGAACTAGTACATACAGATTATTTTATGATAATACAATAACAACCAAACCTTTTGTCCCAAATAAGTTGGGATAGGCGAGGAATAAAACCTCCTCAAAGTCAAAGAAACGGAAGTCTTGTAATAAAACCTACAATGCTAAAACCCTAAACCCTACATCCTGCCATCTGAACCGAGCCTAAATCACCGCCTCTAAACATTTTTCTTACGTCATGGTTCCGGTACGTGGATTACTAACTTCCATACGCTCCTATCTAAAGCCAACTCTTTGGATACATTCAAATCCCTCAAGACTCTTTTAACTGTTTCCTTCCACGTTAGTCTTGATCGACCTTTACCTCTTTTTATGCTTTTGGTACGTCTTAAAATTCCACCATATACTAGTGTCTCAGAAGGCCTCCGTTGGAGATGTCATAACCATCTCAAACAATGTTAGATAAGTTTCTCTTCAATTGGTGCTACCCTCACCCTATCACGTATATCATCATTACGGATTCGATCCCGCCTTGTGTGACCACAATGTTAAGGAAATAAGGTTAATGATATAAGGGTATTTATGGTATTTTCTAGTTTCTAGGGTTTAGTCTTGTGTCCCTTGAGTTTTGTACTATATATATTGTCCCTTTGGGCTATGCAATACTTGAATGATTCTTCTATTTTTCCAATAGATCTAACATGGTATCACATCAAAGGTTCAAACCCTAATCTTCGTTCTTCTTCTGCTGCCGCTACCCCTGGGAGGATCAATCTCCACTTCCAGGGGCAGCCACGTCGCCACTATCCAGTGGACCGCCACCTGCTTGTGCCTCTTCGGGCCGGCATCACCAATCTTCGGGCTACCGCCTGCTTGTTCTTGTCGTACTACCACTACTGGCTCATGCTTGTTGTCGCCCGCTCATGCTCGTTGCCGTTGTCTCTAGATTTTTCTTGGTCGTCATCGTCTCTGATTTCGGCCTCGGCATTCGCCCCTCCCAGTTGTTGCGCCTCGGATCCGGCCTCCTCCGCGCTAGATCTAGCTCGCCGCCACCTGGAGGCTCCCCCGCCTGAAGCTATCGTCATCACCGGTCTTACCCCGCCCGGATCTGGCTCACCGGCTCATGCTTGTCGTCGCCAGCTCATACTTGTCACCTTTCCGTCGCCGATCTCATGGTCGTCGGTCTAGCCCCACTTGGATCCAGACTTTGCACCGTATCCGGCTTGACACCGCTTGGATCCGGCCTCCTCTACGCCGGATCCGGCTCGCTGCCTCCTGGAGGCTCCCCTACCTAGAGCCATCACTGTCCTTGTTGACCACCAAAACTCCAGCATTGTGCTGCCCAGCGTGATTTGCCCGTGTGGCTGGCCATGCCACCCGCTACGATTCGCAGTGGCTACCCACACGACCTAGCTAGCATCATGCTGGCTCCACACTCGTGAGAAGTTGTCTCCCAACCGGTCAAGGGGGTATTTATAGCCTACACTATAAAAACTAGCTGTTGGAAGTAAAACCATTGAAAAATCAAGAATTCCGGTAGTACCGCCGTTATATGGCCGGTACTACTGTTCCCGTTGCAATGGTCAAAAACTAGCAGTTATTTAGCAAAATTGGAAGTACCGCCACGCAAGGTCCGGTACTACCGCTCGTTGGTAGTACTGTTCCACACATTGCGGAACTACCGTTTTCTAGGGGAGGAGAAATCCTTTCAACAGGTGTCTCTCTGAAAAAAAAAACGTACCATGAACAAATCGGTCTTTTGTGCGTCGAATTTTCTTCACAGACAAGTCTTTGTTGGGGATGTCGTCTTGTTAAAAGACCCAGAGAAATCTGATGATTTAATTGTTCGACAATCGCCTGCCTTGGAAGGCTATGACATGGCCTCTAGTGATGAGAAGGACGAGCATTTGTACTTGACAAGGATCAATGCTGGTTCCTGGCAGACAACCAATCACTAAAGCCAAAGGTATGTATGTTATTGATGTATCAAGCAATAATGATGCACAATTTTCTTGGTTGGTGTTCTACCATGCTATCTTCATATATATATTTTTTATATAAGAGTGAGATATGGTCACATCCTCATTGTAGATGCATAAAGCGTAGAGCATGGCTTAACGAACGAGTATATTGCATTTCAGAACCAGGAGTCACCAGTTCTGGCAGTAGAGCTTGATGTGGGAGAGATGGCAAAGAACAGTAAGATGTAGATAATTAGTGCTTTTGACATCCTGTGGTGTAACATTTCCCTCCTAGGGATTTTGTTATTTGAAATTAGTTGCTTCGAGTAGAACCTCCCATCTGAATGTTATTCGCTATCTGCTTGTGGAGAAGTATATAATCATCTTAAGAAATAATCATACAGGTTGCTGAATTCAGATCTTTCCCGAGTTTTGAGTAATCCGTCTGGTGCAGTCGTTGCGTGTAATACCTGGACTTGGAAGATTAGATGTTTATTTAACAAGGCGGAAATCAAAGTGTAATAAAGGCTTCATATCATCTACATCTTACGAAGATTGACAGATTCTGTTACGTCATTTTCGATACGATGGTGAGACGAGTAAGATAATTTGTCCTATCTACATCGCAATCACACGACTTCGCATCATATAATCCAAGAAGCACGCACCTAAAAGAGAAACAACCAAGAAGAAACGTATTCGAAGGTAGAAGGGCCGCATCATCCAGCTGTATCAATCAATCGTCCTCGCTCTGAAAAAAGGTTACATCTATAGATGATCCTTATTACCGTGGATTTCTGTATGTGTTAGACAACAAACATAACAAATCCTGTAAATCATACTTGACAAATGGTAAGTCCTATTTGTAGATGTTTATCTTCGCATCAGTTTCGGGACTTTCACTGCAAACGTGAATAGTGTCAAAATGGGTTGATAAAAGAATCAAGACATTTGTGCTCAAACAGTCAGTTCTTGTGAGCTTCCTCGTGGTGCTTCTTAGCCGCGACATCACTAGGCAGATCAAGTCCGGCTGGTATCTTTCCGGGGTAGTTGCAGCTAAGGGAATCCGATCCAAGCATACTGCAAAGTTGAAAAGATCATAAAAGTCACAACAGTGCAAAAACATCATTTGCAAAACAATCACCGAAGGAAAGCAAAGCATGGCATTCACACACACGGAAGGAAAACTGACCTCCTGTCAACCAACACCATCGACCGGAGCTCACAGTTGGCAAAGCTGTAAACAACCAAGTGAAAGTTAGCATTATGCTCTTCCCATGCAATCAAACCATGGTTTGAACATTTTAGCATTAGCACAAGAATCATCATAGTGAGTGTGTAATCCTGTTTGGTCATTATAATGACACAAAGCATAATAAACTTTTTGAAAAAAATATTCCAATTTGGTTATACTATTTGCTATTGTTTCAATGGCTATATAGTGCGAATATAGTACTGTTGTGGCAACAATATATCTGCAAAGTTTGCAGAATATTGCTGGGTCGATTAGTTGACAACTACCAAGGCAAAATGATTGTCAATGTCAAGACACTTACTGCTTGCCCACTTCCTGTCTTATGGTTGGATGACACTCCCTGCTGTACATGCTTAAGGTGTGATATAAGAAACCACTATGGCTGACAATAGCTATCTCCTTTTCTTCTCTTGTCCATAACCTGCAAGTATATTCGAGGTGTAATTCAATTGAATCCATCTACGAAAATAAAGTTACTGGTCGACTCAATGGCCCATTTAATCATAAGGTTTTTCCTTTCCAAGTCATGCCACACCTAAAATGTTCTGGTGCTCCAGCATCTAATACCAAGTCAGTCACTCAACTGTGACAATTCACTGGTGTATGAGAAACAAGCATTCAAAGCAAGCATATGTAGTGTAGGGAAAGCAAAGGGTATATCCAATGCACAAACTTCCGTTTTGTGCACAATCCTTCATGACCAGTTCTAGTTTTTCTTTAAAACGTCAAACAAGTGTTGATGTAGATACAGTAAGATATATGGTCAGTTTGAGGTCCTTACATGAAAGTGAAGGGGGAATGGTTGTCATGGCAGACTTAGCGACCACAGCGCCTCTTAGGCGCCAGGACGCCATGGCATCCAGGCGGGCGCCATGGCGTCCTCAAGGCGAGATACGGCGAGCTAATGAAGGGCTACAGCTATATCTTCTGCACCTGCGATGATGCTAACTCCAGGGATGGCCCAACAAGCTGGAGTAAATTCTCTTGTTGTGACCAACAATTATGCTATGAATATGCCTATAGGGCAACATCCTAATGCCCAGCAGCAGCAACAATTCAATTATCCAAGTATGTCAAAATTTGGGAGGTAAAGATTTCAGCTTGTGTCTAGTATTGTAGTCATTGTCCCTACTCCCTACCCTAGTAGCTTTGTGGAGCAGTGATGGGAAAAGAGCAACGAAGGGCAGGAAGATCGTGACCCACCCCTGCCAGCCGGCCAAGGCACTCGCCTAGCCGCTCACCGTGGACGCCGAGGCGACACCGTGGATGCTGCAAAATCCTAGGCGTCCGCCTAGGTGGCCAAGTCAAGGTAAGCCTCCATGGCGTCCCCCTTCGACTTCCAGGATGCCAAGGCAACACCGTGACAACCACGAGAGGGATAGAAAAGAATTTGCTGGGAACATTGACTTATCTCTAACCTGGAGTGGTGAACAAATTGCTTGTTTGGCTGAATAAATTGCTTTGAATGATACAGGAAACACAACCAAAAGTGATACAAGATGCAGATGAATATATTATTGAGGTACTTGCGTTTCATGGTCATATTACCGAATTATTAGGCATCACCAGTTTCAAGACATTAATGAAAAGGAACTAAGTGATCTTAGAAAAGAAAATTACCAGTCAAGAAACTTCATGCCCCTAGCTGCAACAGACTCATTTGCTTCTCTGACATCAGGTTCCCAAAGAACATCCTCATCATTCTCTATCTGTACAGAATGCAAGCACACACATGTTATGGTACACCATTGCAACGCTGTTATAAACGGAGAGGTCCCATTAAATGACTCATGAATTTGCAACACTAGGCACTTGCCAAGGAAAAATCAATGGCAGGAAAGAGAGTCCGATATTCTGTTATACTCCTCCTCTTGTCACAGGGATGAACACCCTGCATTTTAAAATAAAAGAGAAAATGAAATATTAAGAATGTTTATTCATAGAATTCATTAAGATATTACTGATATGAGAAAACCACAGAGACAAACCAAAGCATCCAATTTCTCAAACAAGGATATTCGACTTAGAATTAGAAAATAATAAGCTGAATAAGTCATTCTAGCAACTGCCAAAATAGTCTATTTTAGTTGACACAAACAAAGGTAAATGAGGCACTAAATGATGATATCATTATTTAGCAACATATGTACAATAAGAACTTCATTACCAAATGATTGTTCATGTTTTATATGTGTTCTTCAGGAGAAGTAAATACCAAGTGCTCCCTGCAGGTCTCAACTGCAAGAATTGGTGGGCAGTTCAAACTTGAAACTGCCAGACGTCCACTGTGTCCAGCATTTTCCACCATTAATGGTGGTGCACCTACTCCATCAGTACAGTTTTCACCACCAAAGACCCCCACTGCAGTTTGCATGGTCCTGTGAGATCAGTTTATGTGAAATACAGTGAGGCTCATTTAGTAATTACACACTACTGCAATGCACCATCATAGTATATCATGCCTCAGAACAGAAATTGTGATAATAATCTATACTAAATAGCAGCATACACGCAAGCATGTGTGTGCGTGTGTATTACATACATATATATGTACATGTATATATTGTTAGGGGAGTGGCCCTAGCATGGCCCACAATGCCAGTAGGACAGTCGGTCAGACTGCCAGAAGCCTATAAGGCCAAGGAAATGACATGTTTAGCCCTATAAGTATAGGTTCGAATAGGGGTATTTATGTAACTTCAGGTAGGAGAAATGACATGCTTAGCCCCATGCATGCATGCATACATGCATGCATCCATGCATACATACATACATACATACATACATACATACATACATACATACATACATACTCACTAATGTACACCAAAGTTCCCAAATTATGTTCATCATTTCCATTTAAAAAGAAAACAAAAACTAAACCTAAATTTTATGCTTGATCATTGCACAAAAGTCATGCTTGTACGCAAGAAAGTACATCTAAATTTCATAATTTTACTCCAACCATGGAAGCCAATGCTTCATTGTTTGGACTCTTAACCCCAAACGAGCCTAGTAGGGCTTGTTCTTCTGGCTGAAGCCATGTTTTGGTATGCTTTACCAATGACTGAATGTGTATAATTCTATGGTAAAACTGACATACATAGCAGAGAGGCATATGGAATACAGACAGAATTTACAGGCCTTTGAAATACCATGTTCATTTCAAGAAAAGGAAAAAGAAAATATTGTTAGGAAGATCGACCTAGTCTCTAGGTTAAAGCAGTGCTACAATTTATCCCAGTAACTTAGATGCTACATTCTCAAATGAACAGCAATGCCAACACTGACGAACACCATTTCTCAAACATTATGAAGCCTAGAAGAGGATCCAGAGCACTAAAAATATATACAGGAAGGTCAAGGAAAAAACTGTACCTCAGTAGAGGGGAAGTAATAACCAATTCAATCTTTTTTGCAAGTCCACATTTTTTCACATGCTCTCGCAGGCAATCAACCTATAAATGCATGTAAAAATTAACATCCATGGAACTTGAAAATGCCACATGAAAGCAATTGAGTGATATTCCAATCAACATTATCTATCAAGCCCAGAAAGAAACTCAACTAATGTACACAATTACAGATGAAGACTTCGAATTGAGCATGAACAAAAAATTGGCCCACAACCATAAAGGAAACATGAGATGTCATTTTTACAAGTTATTCACTAAAGGCAGCTCAATGGCATCCGAAAAAAGATGTCTTCATTCTGTTTTGATGCAACTAGGGTTAGGACTAACATATTTTATCAGAAGTTGGTACTAATGATAGGGTTCTTGTGAATAACTTACAATAACATAAGATTTTGCATCTAAAATGGCTGTGGAGATTAAGAACTTTGCACCTTCCAATAGTAGCATATTATTTTCATGGTAGATACGAGGCAATCCCTCCAGGATTCAGCCATTGAAGCTCCAAAGAACAATCAGTGAAGGCATTGTGGACAGTTTTTAACATAGACAAAAATATTGAACATTGTCATAACACTGCTAACAGCTACAATTGCATTTGATTGAAAATGTAACAATCCAAAAGTAGGTTCAATAATGAAAATACGCGATTGACTACCATAAGTAAGGATTTGTTACTACGGGAGGTGAGTGAATCAAGTATCCAACACTTTATTACCAAAAAAATCAAATGATTTTTTTATCAGTAAAGCATCATGACATGATGCCACATTCACATTTTCCATTTGAACCATCTTAATAGTTGATTCTATTTGATACAAGGAGCACACCAAGAGAGAGTGGAATGTAGGCTACCATCCAATCCTGTGGCAATTTTTTCATCTCATGATTGGACAGCAATAAACACAAAAACAAAGGAAAGGAAAAGGGCTTTTCTACTGTGCCCCGCGTGCATTTGTGCTTCAACTGTATCTTTTAGTACACTTATATTGCTTATTTTAACAAAAACAGAGGCATTTTGGATCCAACTTCTGACATGTAGATCGACTTAAATTTTTGACAAAAAAAGCAGAAGCTTAGCTGGCCACAATGTGCACCTTTGTTAGTAGAACTGATAGCCCTAAGAGCAGCGATTGAAATGGACAGGGATCAATTTCCGAAACAGAAACAAGAAAAGCTTACTTGGTTCCAGCCCAAAGGGGTAAGGTGAGCATCAAACAGCGCAGGTGACATGTACATACCGAAATCCTTCTCCCCTTCCACATTGTGAATACCCTGGGCATGCCTCACCTGCATTCGTCAATTGGTTACAATTAATCAGATTGAACATTCTTTGAATGTTTCTTACAAGTTTGTCATCCAGTATTGGGGAAGTGTAGTACCAGGTATATGGTTTTGCAGCGGTGCAGAGGATACATACCAGTGCCAGCATTGGCCTCCATTTCTGCCCAAGATAAATAAATTATCCATTGAAGCGTTAGGCTTAGAACAACGGTATTAAGAGAAAATTGCAACGTTGTCACCTGTACTTCTTAAAACTGCAAATCCCCACGGATACTTTAAATTCTGGCAATTCACCACCTATACTTTTGAGTTAGTGCAAATTACTACCTGTACTTTCAATTTTGGCAACTTGCCACCCGTACTTTTAAAAAATTTAGCGCTATTAAATACCTATACTTTTAGATGCATTGCAACAAATCACTTGTTTTCTTGCTTAATTTTTTTACTAGCATCTTATACTAAATTTCCAATGTTTCATGCAAATGAGGAATTTTCGTGGTATCAACAGGTGTTGATTTGCTATTGATTGAAAAGTGTTGTAGGGGTGACCCCCACCTAAGCCCAGCCGGCCTGTTAGAAGGTTGTAAGGCCCAAAATGGGACATGTATAATGACGTAAATACCCCTGAAATGGATACTTGAATGTAAGAGCATAATTGTAAAACACCCCCATGTGCATATATATACACTATCCAGGCTATGGAGAAAACCTTAAGCATTGCTCACATAACTCTCCACTACCATACTCTCTCTCTGTTTGGTCTGTAACCACAATAAAAAGCATAGGTGACAAATTGCTAAACTTAAAGTACAGGTGGTAATTCGCATCATATCGAAAATATAGTAGTGAATTGCCAAGACCAAAAGTATGGGTGGGTGCAGAGCAATTTTCTCTAGTACTAACTCAACTCAGCCACGACGGTGCACTTGTTAAAAGGGGTGTGTAGCTCAGCTCATGAATATCTAAAGATTATACGTACTAAACAGTGAGTAGGAATCCCTGGATTACGAGATCCAGAATGCGAAATATGAGTTGCTTTCGTAATCAACAAGATCAAGAAGATTACATGAGAAGGCGGTGAACGAACGATCACAACATCCTTAGGGAGGAGATGTTGTTGGTGATTTCAACGCTAATAAAAAAGAGAGGAAAATGCAGCCTAGGAATAAGCTGTTGTCTCCATATTAGTAAGAAGAAGAGAAAGAAAGACAGATGATGCGACCCACCAAACCAGGAAGAAGAAAGAGATGATGCGATCCACCAAACCAAAGAGAAGAGGAGAGGAGAGGAGAAGAGCGAATCAATCAGTAACATCTGGGTGGAGGGGATATATCAGCGAGATGAGATCTGGCGTTTTGGGAAAGGGGATGGTGCCATACACAAACAGGAAGAAGAAGAGGAGAGGGTACGAGGAAGGGAGGGGGACACTAATCCTCGCAAATCCAAGAACTGAGACGACCGGGCCTAGGAATACAAACAATACAACAATCTAAGGAGAAGCCCAATTTAATTAACGGAGAGGAGGAGGAGGAGGAGGAGAGAGAGAGAGGGAGGCTTGTTAAATAGTACCTGAGGAGGAGGAGGAGGAGGAGGAGGAGTTTGAGCAGCGAAGGGAGGAGACGGTGGCGCGGCGGGAGGGCCGTCTGGCGGAGGAGGAGGAAGATGAAGAAGAAGAAACAGCAGCAGCCGAGATACGGAGGCCTGATGGGGCGGCGCTAATACGACTAGTAGCAGTAGGACGCATTGCGGCTGAATGGATCTTGCAAAGCAGCACTTGTGAATGGAATAGAATACACACAGTCTGTCGAGCAACTTGTGACTGATTTTTTGCTTTCTTCTCGTCTCGCACTCAAAACCACCGCTTGGTCTTGGTGACCAACTTCTCCTTGTTTTCTTTCTGCGTCGGTTACCCATCAAGCGTACACACTTAAACTATTCCCCACGTCACGCCCCTAAGTTCGAATATGCCAGTAAGATGCCCATTCGTGACGAAATTCTAAAAAAAAAATACGGTACATGTCATCAAATATGACCCAAATTATTCAATGAATATTAAAGGGCCTGTTCTTTTCGGCTACGGCTTTTGGCTTTTGGTTGATTTTTTGAATTTTGGCTGTTTATGGTACAGATTACGGAGTGACAGATACTCACTTGCGATTTTTGTTGGTACAGATGTTGAGTTTTTAACGTGTAGATCATTTAACTTGTAGACCCCGTCTTGAGAAAATACTCCGTTTTAAAGTTAGGTACTGTAGCAAAAACCAAAAGCCGTCAGCTTTTGAGGTAAAGAACAGGCCCAAAAAGAGATAGACATCTTACCATCAAAAGTGATGTTGTCGCGGCCAGATCCGCAATTGTCGAGATCGTTGCTCCGGATCTGCCCTCCCTGCCCTTGTTGGCTTCGCGATTCTTCCTTTGCCTCCGACGGTGTACACCTTGTCTGAGTCGATGTACTTCTCCTCCATGTTCATCATCCATGCCGGTGTACTACATGCTCCGATCGTTGACCTCGGCAGTGTACACTTTCATTCCATCATTGTCCTCAGTAGCGTATACCAACGCCTTATCGTTCACACCGGTGTGCTCCTCTTCTTTGCTACCGAGTACCGCTCCGCCTCTATCTGTAACACCTCGGCGTAACAAAAACCTAAGATGTCACCTACAACCACTACAACTACTAATCTAAATCAATAAGTAGGTATTAACATCACCTAGATATTAAGAACAACATTCTATATTAAGAACAACATTCTACATCCACTCTTTTCCCTCTTTACCGAATAGTCCCCCTTACTGTCTTGGTACTAAAAATATCATAACTCTCAGCTCCTACCTCGTAAAATAGCAAACCATACCAGTTCTAAAATCTATACAAAATCCCCTACGTTTTCTTAGTTGGCCAATTTTTTAGATGAAATCATATAAACCCCTATTTTTAACCAAAAGACATATCTACCTTCTCTTGGACAACAAAATTAATAATTTTATATCTTTTCAACTACATGAGCAAATATATTAAACTATAATATTTTTAGAATCTACAAAAAAATTTCTATCACTTTATAGTTATTTCTAAAATTTAATTCTGGCATCAAGTTAGTCAAATTAATATTTTCCCACGATTGCGTCCATCAGCAACCCTGTACCGTACAACAGCTTTCCAAAATTCATAACTTCTATTCTACTTATCTAAAAATTATGTTCTTATACTTTCTGAAAACTTTAAGAAATTATCTACAATGTTGATGTTGACCAAATTCACATATTAATTCATTCATTATTTTTAATCTACTATCTACTATAGACAACATGACAAATTCTACCGGATAGCATAATAAAATTCATTCCTCACAATCTACTCATCCGATTGACAAGAATTAAAATCCTACAGAAATCCAACGATACCCTCTACAACTTTCTAGTAGATAAAATTTCTAAATTATGTCTCTACACTACCCATAAAAATAGTACACCAATACTACAGGTGAAACCGATCTAATAATTTCTCCCCGAAGTGCACTTGTTATCTCCCTGTAATCTGTGTTTTAGACTCTAATTAAAATAAAAAAAGAGGGAATAATCAAGCCATTACCCACAAATTAATTAGTAACTTCACAAAACTACCACGAAGTAGCACAAAACAGTACTAACCAGTTTTCACCACTAGCTACCTGTGCAAAACTAGTATGAACAAAAACAATAGCTAACTCGTTATCTATCTACTGTGCAAAACCATAAAAAATAGTACAAACTAGTTACCATGCTTTCCTCTTGCTGACACTACCGAGATGCTGATTCGGGTTGCTGAGTGCTGACTACTCGTCTGTGGCTTGCCCCGAGGCGAAGTCTCCCGCAGAACGTCACCCCAGCCGGATCCACTCCTCACCAAAACAATCAACATCCGGCCAGCCTTTGCCTCCCGTGCGACAGCGCGCACGTGCTCCCCTTTTAGGTGGATCCTACTATAGCAGTAATATGGCGACGCATAAAGAAAGGAGTGGCCGAGGCTTCGAGAGGCTAGGTCGAGGAATCAAAGAGATCGGCCATGTCACATTTTTTCATGGCTATCATATTGAGATTTAATGGTTAGGATCGGCTGAGTGAGGGCGTTTCCCTAGATATAAATAAAAAATACGTCTAACCCCTCTGCTCCCACTGGACGCTACTCCTCCCCTCCCTCATCTTAACCGCTAGTGCACTGCTGCCGCCGGGAGATCGCCTCCTCTTAACAGGCGGCTCCACCTCACTGGTCACCGGGCCTATCGCCATCAGATCCATCATCCCTGAGGTCACTATCGTCAGATGCATTGTGTCCGAGGTTGCCACCTTCGAATCTAGCTAGTACACCTCCGCCTCTGCCTCCACCTTCGGTACTCCGCTGGGGTTATCGTGCTCCTCGTTGGTGTCCCCAAGCCCATGGTCGCCTAATCTCAGGATCATCGTCCTTGACACTAGAATTCTCCACCCTGGTGTGACAGATCCAGGGGACCCCGATGTCACCGCATTTGGATCTGGTGTCCCCGTGGTCACCGCTATTGAATTTGATCGTAACTCGCCTCCACCACCATCAGATCAGGCCATCCTCGCAACGAGGCTGTGGAAGAGACGATGGATCAAGAACATGGAGCCGTAGCTGGAGCCAGCTGACCATGTCGTCAGAAAAGGAGAAGTGGAAGGTGGTGGCGCCAACGGAGGAGAGTCAAAGAGAGAGCCCTTTAATGCTAGCCCCAACCGTCCCTGGTCGCTACCGTCGAACCCGATGAAGAAGCTAGAGTTCGATGGATCTAGTAATCTGTAACATCCGGAAATTTTGAATTCTAGGAAATGTGTATTCCTTGAATTATTTTGAAATATATCTTCTCGATATTTGGATTTTAGTGGATTTACTTTGAATTTGTTGGTTGAGGTTCCAACAAATGAAGAAAATCATGAAAAATGAAACAAATAGAAAGTCATGAAGGAAATATGAAAATAATAGAAAATTTTAATTTGAAATTAAATATAACAAGATGATCCATCAAAAAGGGGAAGAGTATAATTTGAATCAAAATTTAAAATTTACTTTGGGCCTAGTAATAATAATAAACAAAGGTAAGTGAATAATAATAATAATAATAATAATAACAACAACTCAACTTTATGCGCTTTTTCTGTGTTTGTCAATATACTCATCAAGGGAGAGATTGGGAGACCATATGGAGGTATCCCCATGCTTGTGATGAGTAATTGACGCTTGAGTTAGAGAGCTTGAGTTTGTTTTGGGTATTTTATGCTTGAGTACCTTTCACTAATGCTAATTTATGATTATACTGTTTCGAGCGGTGCTATGTGATGTTTTCTTATCTGTGATGGCTGCAGGACTTTGAGGCTAGGTCGTGGCGAGGCATGGATGGCCGGACTAGACACAGGCGGTGCTGAGTTCAAAGCGGTCGGGAGATGCTGAAGACGGCGAGGACTTGAAGTGGTTGCGGGGTGTGGACAGCAAGAAAAGAAGAAGCTTCCAGGAAGGTGCAAAAGGGGCATTTCGGTAAAATGCGTAAGGCTGCAAAATGGAAGCGGATTCAATTGAAGCTGATGGGTAAAGTGTTGTAGCAAATGGGTTGGAGACTTGGTAGTAGAAGGCTATAAATAGAGGAGGTTAGGGTTTGGAGTTGGCATCCTGGTTCCCTCCTCTCTTTTGCATGTGAGGGTCTTTTCCTTTTGTCTCTTGCCCATTTGAGAGTTTGAGAGTTGGTCTGCATTTCTTGTTTTTCCATTCTTGGGTGTGTTGCTCACGATGCAAGAATGGGGGATGAAATGGTTGTAGCAAAACTCTATGTAATCATTCATCTCAATGTATCCATTTAAGATATCTTGTATTCTGAGACGGTTTATTTTCAGTTTCTTGCCTTCTCTGTGTTTCTTTTGCTTCAGGATTGCCCTCTATTCTTCACTGCCATCTTTGGTTTGATTTGATTCTTGGGTTGAATAGCTATGGAATCATTTTGCTCTGAACTAGGAATCAGCCTCAAAGTCATTTGGCCAGTCCATTCCTGAGAGCAAGAGGTTGAATCAAAGAACTCTCTCATCTCTAAATCATGTTCCCCAACTTCCTCTGTTCTTGGATTTTCTAGGGTTTTACTCTTTCTGGAAGCAGAGCAATCTTGGTTCTTTATTGTCTGGGCGAAAAGATTGCTATATGTTTGTGCTTTCTTGTTATGAGATCCTTCCTTGCTGTGATTAAGAGTCTCATGATCAATTGATATGAAAACTCGAGCTATTCAGCATTTGGTCTCATCTTTTTCTCAAGCATTTCAGTTGTCAGTTTAATGCTCTTTCTTCAGCCAGATTGCTATTTGTTTGCATTCTCTTGTTCCTGAGATCCAGCTATTATTCAGTTTGAAGTCCAAATCATTTTACCTGAGAAAAGCAGCAAGGATTCATCCTTTCCCTGTGTGTTTCTTGTTTTTGGCAAGTAGTTACTGTGCCGACCTTTTTCAGTGTCTTCAGTTTTCATTTGCTGCCTGTCTGCAATTCTTTTTGATTTGCTTTTCTTCCTTTAATGTTTCCTTTTTCAGCTCCATTTCTTCTCTGTTTTGTGTTTCCTCTGCTTTGCGGTTCACCGAAAACTAAAATTCAAAACCAACTCAACACCAGAACTACGCCTCTGTTTCTCAGACCCCAGTCAGACCGCTAGGGTTAGTGGTCAGACCGGCTCGGTCTTGACGGTCGATCGCCTCTATGGCGTCGATCGGCCATGTAACCCTGTCGGGATCGGAGTCTTTGGCGATCAAAGGCGGCGAGTCAGTCGGGCCGATCAAGCAAAGCAACGGCAGTCAGACCACTCCTGCTATAGCGGTCAGACTGGCCCCTCTGGACTGATGGTTTTCTTTGCTTTGTTTTCTGTTCTTTGCTTGCTTTTTGGTGAGCTTCGGGCCGCCCGAGGGGCGAGAGGCGGTCGCCCCGGGCCTCCAAAATCCAGGGGCCCCCATATACTATGTAGAGTATATACATGCAACAAATAGAAGGCATGGTTAAATACTTTAATACTTATAGAAACGAAGGGTTTGCTTTGAGTATGATCATTGCCAAAGATATTGCAGCTCAAATGAATGTAGAGCCATCATTTCCAGTTAAGCGGCGTGTTCTTAGGAAGAAACAGTTTGATGAAATTGATTGTGATGAAGCGGTTTTGCAAGTGAGAAGGAATTTGAAGTTAATTATTTTTTGTTATGGTTGATATGGCAATCAATTCATTGAAAAGTAGATTTCAAGAACTCCAAACATTCGAAGTATATTTGGATTTTTAATGAGTTCAACAACATTGAAGTCATTGGATCGAACTGAATTAAAAGAATGTTGTACAAAATTTGCAGAAACTTTCTCTCTAGATGGTTCCTCTGATGTTGAGTTAAATGATCTAATTTCTGAGTTAAGTGTTGTGCAATTGACTTTATCAGATAAACCAATGTCTGCTATGGAGATCTTTGAGTTTGTCAGAGAAGCGGATTGTTATCCTAATATTTCTATTGCTTATCGGATTTTATTTACTATGCCTGTGACCGTGGCATCAACTGAAAGAAGCTTTTCAAAGTTGAAATTGTTGAAGAATCATTTAAGGTCAACAATGTCTCAAGAGAGGTTAAACGGGGAGTTCATAATGGGGAGCCTCAACGAGCTACTTGGTGGAAAGAAGGTACTCGTTGTTTTAGACGACCTGTGGCCGCAGGACCGTGGCTCTGAGTTGGAGCGATTGAGGCAGATGTTAAGTCCAAGCGACAAGGGCAGTAAGGTGATTGTCATAGTAACCACACGCAATTCAAGCGTCGCGAAGGCTATCTGCATGCTTCCACCATACAAGCTAAGTCCCTTGAGCGATGACATGTGCTGGACAATAATCAAGCAAACAAGTGCCTTTGAAGCTCGAGCTGACAAACAAGAGTTGGAGCAGATAGGACGGGAGATTGCAAACAAGTGTATGGGTTCACCGTTAGCAGCTCAAGCACTTGGGTACATGCTGGGGTCCAAAGATCTTAGAGCATGGTCAATGGTCAATGAAAATGACGATGAATATCATCAATCAATACTGTATAAAACCATGTTGTTAAGATACCAAAATATGCCACCAAGTTTGAGGTTATGCTTTGCCTACTGTGCCATCTTTCCAGATGGCCACAGCATAGCTAGAGATGAGTTGATTCACCAATGGATTGCTCTCGATTTTATCGAGCCATCCGACGGATTCTCTACCACACAGCTTGCTGAGGAGTATATTACGACGCTTTTGGGCATGTCATTCCTAGAACCTACAAAGTCAGCTTCAGTAAGTTACTAGATACATCTAAGACTTTTCTTCTTTGAAACATCTAAGTTACTAGGCAGCTTTCCTCTTTTCTTCACTCCATCATCAAGCAACTCACATTAGAAATACAAATTCTTTCAGCCATGCAGAGAACACAAATATATGAATCTATGTTTCAAAATAGAGTTGTATTTGCTATGCAACTATAATGCTTATGATTGGAAATGTGGTTGTATCTCTTATACAATAGCAACAGTTCTGATGTGAGTAAAAACATAAATCTATAGGCAATAAATCTGCATACTGTTGTAAACTGGAGCCACAGAAATAAACGGTATAAATCTTTCGCCTCCTTATAATGATCTAATAAGATTTTGTCGGTGACGACCGAAAGAGGGAGGTGAGGTTGTTGGCAAACATGGCATACCACGTTACTGATAGACCTATGGTGTAAACATTTGCATCGGCAGAGACCTCCCAAGACCTATGGGGCAAAAAGGTGAAATTATGGAAATATCAATTGGAATAGATGCGTGCTAGTGTAATGGTATAATATATTAGGCATGCTAAATCAATCATGGATGGAAAGTTTCAATCACACTAGCACATATCTAAAAGCAATCCAAAAGCAGGGAGGCTTCGTGCTCACACCATGTGGGAGCATATTTAGTGCTAATGGCTATTTCAGTGCTAAGGTGCTAATGGCGATGTGGACCGTACGATCTAGATTGTGTAGTTTGGATGGAGGTGGGTGGAAACCCCATCCCACTTAAACGCTTTTACAGAAAATCCCCTGCGCTTTTAACAAAAATCCATCAAGTCCACCATTGTTGTTGTATATTGTAGCGTTTCCATTGTTGTTGTTGTGTGTGTGTGTCTATATATATATATATATATATATATATATATATATATATATATATATATATATATATATATATATATATATATATATATATATATATATATATATATATATATAGGACGAGTGTTTCATGCACCATGGTGCCTAGGCACCAATATCAATACCCGTTGATTTGCTTGAGATTATAACGTTTGATGTGGGTATCTTCATATACCCATAAAAAGTATATTTGAGATGTCAAACTCAAAAATTTAAATTCAACTTCAGTTTAATTAGTTTGAACTATTTTTATGGTATATACTCATTGTAGTTGCATTGAACTCAAAAGTAGTTCAAACTAATTTGAACTGAGTTCAAAACTTACTTACCATAAATATATCAAGGGTATAAAACATTTTCATACCCAAACTCAAAAAATTATCAATCATACACGTGTATCGGATGTTGGTGCCTAGGCACCATGGTGCCTTATGTAATTTTCCTATATATATATATATATATATATATATATATATATATATATATATATATATATATATATATATATATGGGAACGTATTTAGTGCTAATGCAACATTGGTGCTAACATGTGAACTCCGTTGTGGATCATCGAATGTACCTCAAACGGCTTGGATCCTTGAGGGTGGAAACTCCCAATTCACTTATACAATTTTGCAAAAAACCCTTACTGGTTTCCAATCATTTTTCTTCCCCGCGCCGTTCCGCCTCCCATTCACCTTTTCCCCATGTCGGTGGTGCCGTCGACGCTAGCTTCGGCTGGTGAGGAGACCAAGTTGGGGAAGACGTTGGAGGGAGAAGCGGAGGACGAAGTGGCGGTGGATGAGAAAGTGACGCTGCTGCGGCAGCTGGTGCCGGGGGGCGATGAGATGGCGGTGGAGCGGCTGCTTGAGGAGATGGCCGACTACATCGCTGCGCTGCGGGCGCAGGTCGGTGTCATGCGCGCGCTCGCCTGCCTGCTGTCCGGTTCCGGCCTCGACGCGTTGCCGGAGAAGGAAGGGCCCGCCACACTGGAGAAGCCTCTATGAGAAGTTCCTTTTCTCTGGCCTTGTGCGTCTGATCTGTCATGCGTTTCTTTCATTTTTCCATCACTATTTTTGTTTAGTGAGCTGGGACTAGGAAGCACATCTGCACATGTACATGAGATAAGGAAGTTGGAGGGGGGGAATGATTGGGAACCGGTAGTGGTTTTTTTTTTTTTTTGCAAAATTGTATAAGTGGATTGGGTGCTTTCACCCTCACGGATCCAAGCTGTTTGAGGTATATCCGATGGTCCACAATGGAGTTCATATGTTAGCACTGAATAGTGTATTAGCACTAGATACGTTTATATATATATATATATATATATATATATATATATATATATATATATATATATATATATATATATATATATATATATATATATATATATATATATATATATATATATATATATATATATATATATAGTAAAAGTATTGAGGACTCCTAGGTGTCCTGACTCCTTATTCTCGAGCCGTTCGATCGCGCGCACGCACTGCTAGCCTGGAAAAGCCGATTAACGGGTTTGGGAGGCGCTAGACCCGTTGTCCAGAATCGCGCACGCACAGATCGGAATCTCGGTCTCGCATCTTCCCCCAAATCGCGCGTCTCCCCCGATCTCGCTCTCCCCCCAAATCGAGCGCGGATGCTTCACCGGATGCCAGCCCAAATCGCCATTCCTCGGTTGCTTCACCTCCGCTTTGCTCTGCTCCCGAGTCTGATGGCGGCCGCCGTCCTGGGTCATCCTGAGCAGCATCCTATACGTGGACGCCGCCGCCGCCGAGCTCAGGGACGTCGACCTCTCCGTCGCGGCCGCGCTTCGCTGGTCACCTCGCCACCACCCCTCGCGTGTCTCCCCCGGCCCGGGCGACGCCCTCTACGGCCGGCGCCCCTGCGTCCTCGTCGCCGACCCCTCCGGCCTTCTCCTCGTCCAGACCTCTACGAACTCAAAAGTAGTTCAAACTAGTTTGAACTGAGTTCAAAACTTACTTACTATAAATATATCAAGAGTATAAAACATTTTCATACCCAAACTCAAAAAAAAAAATCACACGTGTATCGGACGGTTCTTGATATGAGTACCTAAGCACCAGTGCCTTATGTAATTTTCTTATATATATATATATATATATATATATATATATATATATATATATATATATATATATATATATATATATATATATATATATATATATATATATATATATATATATATATATATATATATATATATATATATATATATATATATATATATATATATATATATATATATATATGAGAACTGACTATCTAACGCATGTTATGCCTTTGTTGCAGACTAGTGGAAAGGATGAAAAGGGTGCAGTGTTGCTCACTATGCAGGACCTTGTGCATGCGTTCGCAGTGGAACTCTTTCGTGACGAGTGACAAGGACAACAATTGCCGCTATGCATTGATCACCGATTTTGGCATCGAGCCATTGAATTTATCCAGTATATTGAATGCCCGACTAAGGGCGGTCCATTTTCTGGGCTGTAGCGAAATGGTGCTGCTCACTGATGGTGCGTTTTCATCTGCTAAGCGCCTGCGTGTGTTGGATTTAAGGGACTGCCCCATGCAGAAGCTGCCAGATTCTATTTGTCAACTGAGGCGGTCGTTTTGGACTAGTAAATCTACCGGAACCATTTGGGGGTTTAAAAATTTTGGTATATCTATATTTATCAAGCTGCTCTGGACTAGTAAAACTGCCAGAATCATTTGGGAAGCTCAAAAATTTGATGCATCTAGATTTATCAGGCTGCTATGGACTAGAAAAACTGCCAGACTCATTTGGGAAGCTCGAACATTTGATGCATCTGGATTTATCTGGCTGCTCTTGTTTTGAAGGGATCCCGGTAGCTCTGCGTGGCCTAACCAACCTCCAGCATTTGAATTTGTCACACCCCTGCTGTTATATTGTTGAACACCGGTTCCATCTCAAAGGGCTGACAGATGTTTGGGGCGACCTCACCAAACTCCAGTATTTGAACCTATCGATGTGCCTGAATCCTATCCTTTGCTACCTGCCAGAAGAGAGAAGTCTCGAATACATTCAATGTATCAGTGGCCTTTCCAGTCTGGAGCATTTGGACTTATTTCACAACATATTTCTTTGTGATCTACCTGAAAGTCTAGGTGAACTCACTAAGCTACATACACTGGACCTCTCAGGCTGCATTAGACTAAAGAGACTGAACAAATGGGTGGGTGAAATGAACTCTCTGAAGTTTCTAGTCACGAGGAACTGTCGGGGTTTGGAAAATTACCAGTTTGTGGTTCGCGCTAATGACGGAGGACATAGCAGCAACCTTGTTCAGCTTGAGGGTGTAAACCCCAAAGGGTTGGAGATAAGTTGCCTTGAAAATGTGAAGTCTATAGAGGAAGCACAGAGAGTAAGATTGGTCGACAACCGAAAGCTCGAAAGGTTGACACTTGCTTGGACTGTGGGCTGTCGTGGATCTGTGGAGGACAATGCTTTGTTAGGAGGGTTGGTGCCACCACGTAATCTGCGGTGTCTCGAGCTACATGGTTACAACGGCACATGCCTCCCAGCCTGGACATTGAGCTTATCTTCCCATCTCCCTAATCTTGTAGAGGTTACCATGGAGGACATTCCGAGGTGCAGCCGCCTACCACCACTCGCTCTATTACCAAACCTGCAACAAGTGGTTCTCAGAAGGATGGCTAGCATCACAAGAATTGACACTAATGACTTGATTGGCGGCAACAGAGCAGCAGCATTCCTTCGACTTTTGAAATTTACCCTAGATGATATGGTAAGCTTGGAAGAGTGGAATACCACATACTACAGTGGTGGCGAGGAGTTAATGTTCCCTGCCATTGATGAATTGGTGATAAAGAGTTGCCCCAAGTTGCTGATATCAGCTTGCGACCAAGTCATGCCTTCTTTGGGGAAGAGAGGAGGAGGAGGGCATGGTGTGGAGGGCCCTTCTACTTGCAGTACCTCTGCTCCAGTAACTAAACTGGTAGTCGAAAGCTGCGAGGTTCCTCTGTCTCATTGGGGTTTTCTTCACCACCTCCCTGGCCTCTATAGCTTACGCTGCAAGAACTGCAGCGATCTAACCACCATCTCACCAGAGATTATTCGCGTCCTATCCTCCCTCCAATCGCTGTGTTTCTCTCATTGCAACAGCATGACCTCACTACCAGAATCCTTGGGCGATCTCAACTCTCTCCAGGAACTGCGGATCGTGTGCTGCAAACAGCTTCAGTCTCTGCCGGATAGCATGAAACGGCTCACCTCCCTTCAATCGGTGCATTTCAGTGACTGCGAGAGCATCACAGCACTTCCAGAATGGTTCAGAGACCTCACCTCTCTGAAGGATTTGCATATAGTTGACTGTCTAGAATTGAAGAAGTGGTGTGATGAGAACAAGAATAGGCTCGCACACATCCGGCTAAAATGTGAGTATGTGCCCTGCTAGGCGTAGATACTTGCCCGAATTAATACCGTACCATATTGCTCGTATATTTTAATTTCAGTGATTACCATTTCTCGGTAGTTTACTATTCTGCTTTGCATTCCTTCTACAGAAACAGAACTGAAATTGCCGCTAATGAAGTGTTGACCTGATTATTTGTGCAGAGAACATGGTACTACTAGCAAACCAGACAGTGCCGTTACCGTCTACGGCAAACAACTTACTCAAATCCGAAGGTGTGCCTCGATTCTTTAGATTGAGGCACTGCATTAGTAGCTCTCACTGGAAATTGCACAATCGGAGGAAATTCCACGAATGAAGATTCCAGGGGGTGTTTGTAAGCTGACATAGCAGCAGGGATTGATAGCATTTTCAATGATTGATTAAGAACTTTTGTTCATTCGCCGTGACTGCTGACGAGCGATATCATTTGATACAGCTTTTCTTTATTCAAGTATATTCTTGAGATTGTGTCACACCCCGGCCCAACCTTTGACCCCAGAATACTACCACTACTGTATAACACTACTATTTACATCCAATGTTGCTAGACTTGGACAGCAACTCCTCTAGTTAATCACAATGAAGCGGTAAACAACATGCATTTAACAATAAGTATTGAAGCTAATTTATAAATTCACCTACTATTGGAAAAAACGCATGAGCCATAGACTAAATATTTTCATAAACATATATTATTAATTGCTAACCACCTAAACATGTCATTAAAGTTTGAATATGTCAACCAAAGGTGATATGTGAATTACTGTTTGCACGTGGGATAAATATGCTACTCCCGTACATGGCGCCTTCAATATTCACCTAAAAACAACAATAAAATAAGAGTGAGTTTAAAGACTCAGCAAATACATAGTAGAACAATAAACATTAATAGCACTATAAGCATAAATGCGACCATGTCATTTTTCACGTACCATAATATCATTGTTTTCTCTCCATTAAGGTAATGCACACATCTATGTCATTCACATTACCTATATGACCAAATAATAAGCATTTATGAACAACCCTTTTCTTTTTATTGATGCGTTGCAATGTAGTGCTCATGCACATGTATCTTTCATCTTTTCTTTCATTGATGCAATGCACTGCACTGCAATGCCCATGCATATGTCTCTTTCTCTTTCTTTAGCTTATACTGGTATAGCTGAGGGAACACCGTTGATATTCATATTAAAGTATTTAGGCCTCAACCCAAATAGCCTAAATAATATTTCCTATAAATCACAAAGGCCCATTTATGCATGGCAAGTGTGGGACTAACAGTCCCATATTGCTCACCAAAAGAGTCACATCCATTTATAAGGAAGAGTGGGTATAGTTATGGTGAAGAAAAGCAAACAAAGACTACACATGTGCGTTCGCTCGCTCGCATCACCATGCCATCTCCCGCGTGGGGTGTGCGCGTGAATGGTGCTGCAATTTTAGGCTCGGCTGCTTGCGGAGGCGTCCTTGCATAAGCTTACACTTGTAATTGAATTTTTGCACTGATAATATGTGCATTAATGCGGCCATTACAACACAGTAAATTGTGTTTCATGTGTTAGTTACTGGTTCATGTTTAAAAGGTAGGAGGCGACCAGGAGTTTGTAGTACCTTGATCCCTCTTCCTCTCATTCTCACCAATTTCTACACTTAGCTGCTTCTGGCTTCTCCATTCCTACATTGGCATGCACCTGCGTGGGAAAAGCAATGTCTCCGAAACCGTCGTCACTCGAGTCTTGCATAGGAAGGGGCAAATAAGGTTTTGGGGGAACACTTCACACGACTGCTTGCTGCTTCTTGTAACCCTCCAATTGATCCTAACACCCACTGTGAGTATAATGTCATTTTACTCACTGTACTATCAGATATATACAAGATTACTGTTGTAGGGGTGGCCCCCACCTAAGCCCATCCGGCCTGCTAAAGAGTTGTAAAGCCCAAAATGGGATGTGTGTATTGACATAGACGCCCCCTATGGAGGGCACACGAGTGTAAGGGTAGGATTGTAAAATACACTTCATGGAAATATATATCCGTGCCCTAGACATAGGGAAGGGGCAAGCATTGTCCATCCATTATCTCTACTACACTACTCTCCTACTTTACTGTTTGGCCAGTAGCCATAACAGTTGGCGCCGTCCATGGGGACGACACAGAGCAAGCCTTGAAATTTGAAAAGTGATGGCACCCAAGAAAGCTTCATCGATAGCACGAAAGAAGTGGAGCACAATAGCAGCACTTGCAAATGCCAGGGCCTCGGTCGGTGCACCATCGGCGTCCACGTCAGCAATTGGCATGGGTGGCAACGCAAATGTTGCGAGCGCCGACGTCGACATCCGTGGCGTGGCGGCTGAACCCACTGTTGGCGCGGCGGTTGGCCTTGGTGGTGGTGCCCGGGTCGGCAGGAGCAGGGACGCTGATGCCCATGCTGGCATGGCCAGTGACCCGGCACCCAGTGCGGGAGCGGCAGGTGGCTCCGACGGCAATGCCGGCCTCGCCGTCGACCTCGGGGCCCATCGCACCGGTGCGTTGGACAGCTCCGGAGCATAGGCTGTATTCGCCACCAACCCGGTGGTTCACACCGACACCCAGGCCGGTGCAACCACCTCGACGGTGGAAAACGCCCTACTGACAGCCCTCGGCACGTTGCAGCATGAGCTGGCGGACCTCTGAGGAGCCGTACGGGACATGCAAGAGGCTCAGAGCCAGCAGGAGGCGCGGAGCCAACAAATCCCACCGGCAGCGGCGGCAGAGCCTACACCAGACTGGGCGGATAGCCGCGACGCTCCCACCTCCAATCGCGTCCAGCTTCGACGTATTGATCCGGAATCCCCCCTCTCCGCTGGCCTGCAGTGGTTGCCGTGGCCAGAGGACTTCAAGTTCCCCACCATTGAGCCGTATAAGGGTGATACGGACCCCAAGGAGTTCATTCGCGTGTACGAAACCGCCATCGAGGCTGTCGGCGGGGACGACTCCACCAAAGTGAAGGGACTACAACTTGCGTTGCAGGAGTAACGCTCTTTTGGTTTTTTATCATAGAGCTAAACTCCATCTACAAGTGGGAGCAGATCCGAGACCGCCTGTATAACAACTCCTAGGGCAACTACATTGAGTGCATTGACACGGATCAAATCTTGGCCATCAAGCAGAAGCCATCGGAAAAGCTTCGAGAATACTTCAAGCGTTTTGCCAAGGTTTGCTGTCAGGTCAAGGATGTTAATGAGACCACCATCATCAATGCAGCGATCCAAGGCCTTCGCCTGGGGCCGCTGGTCGAGTACAACGCGTGTAAGCCGATAAAGACGGTGGCCAACCTCTTCGACAAGATGGAGGAGTACGCGAGAGCAGAAGAGGATGCACAGCGGCGTAGAGGTGACAACTCTGACACCAATCAGGCAGAGGACTCATTGAAGGACACCTCTAAGCGCAAGCAGGAATCCTCGAAGGACACCTCTGAGCACAAGCAAGACTCCTCGAAGGACACCTCCAAACATAAACAGGATTCGTCGAATGACAAGTCCAAGCGCAAGCAACGTTGGTCTCAGAAGGCCCGCTACGTCTTCAACATCGAGGGCGGCTCCGACGATAGTGTCCCCACTGGCCGAGGGTGGGGTCGCAGAGGTCGGGGACGCAGGCGCGGTCGGGCCGAGACAATAGAGCCCGCGGTGAAGGAGACTGTCTGCAATACGGCCTGTGGTGCGAAGTGCATAGCCGCGGCAACCACCTCACGCGAACATGTCCCACCATTACGACGCTTCGCCAAAGCATCGCCAGGAACAGAGCCCTGGAGGCGGGGCCACCAGTGGTGGCCCATGTGCAACAGCCCCAAGAGGGCCTCCTAAGGATACAGGTCTCGGAAGGAGCCCAGCACCGTGTCATAAATGTCATCTCCGAGGGCTCTTTCCTAGAATTTTCATCTGCCCAGCAGCAGAAAGCCTATGCATGTTGGTTGCACCACGTGGTGGCGAACCCGGCACAAGCACTGCCGACCTGGACGCAACACGACATCACCTTCACTATCGTCGACGCAGAGGGCATCGACTTCCCTCACCAGGATCCCTTGGTCATCCAGGACGCCATCGCATGCTACGATGTTAAGCGTGTCCTGATCAACGGAGGTAGCTCCGCTGACATTCTGTTCACGACAGCCTTCGACTAGATGGGAATCCCCCTACAGGGCTTTAGGGGTCAGCCGTTGAAGGCTCTAGGCCAGATATGGCTACAAGTGTCCTTTGGTCAAGGCAACAACTTGAGGAGCGAGGACGTCACTTTCGACATCGTCGATCTCCCGTACCTGTACAACGCCATCTTGGGACTCCCAACCCTCAATTCTTTCGGAGAGGTCTTGCACCATGGTTTTCTGTGCATGAAGCTCCCGGACCCGCAAGGTATCATCACCATGCTCGGCGACCAAGACCTCGCCTGGCAAATAGAGCTTGGTACTCGAGGCCCGCACCGGAAGGTGCACGTGCTCATGGACACTCCCAGAACAGGCACACCCTCCGCCCCTGGATGGACGCCCAAGCCCCAGTCGGACGGCGGAGTCAAGAGAGTCCCTCTACACACCGAAGACCATTAGGTGTCCATCGGTGAGGGCCTTCCCTCGGAGGTTGAGCAGGGTCTACTTCGGGTACTCCGGGACAACACGAACATTTTCGCGTGGTCCCCAACCGACATAGAGGGTGTGGACCGCGCCCTCATCGAGCACACTTTAGCGGTCTGCCCCGACACCAAGCCAGTCAGGCAGAGACTCCGGCGCATGTCACTCAAGCGTCAACAGGCGGCCAAGGCGAAGGTAGCCAAGCTGCTCCGGTCCAGGGTCATCCGCAAAGTCCAACACCCTGGACTGGCTCGCCAACTCGGTACTAGTGAAGAAGGCTAGCGGTGCGTGGTGCATGTGTATTGAGTTCACCGCCCTTAACAAGGCATGTCTGAAGGATAACTACCCGCTGCCTCGCATAGATCAGCTGGTGGATGCCACGGCAGGGTGAGAGCTCATGAGCTTCCTGGACGCGTATTCCGGGTACCATCAGATTCACATGGCCAAGGACGACGAGGACAAGACCAGCTTCATAATGCTGGTAGGGACATACTGCTTTGTCAGAATGCTCTTCGGCCTTAAAAATGCAGGCGCCACCTTTATGCGCCTCGTCGCGCTCACACTTGCCTACCAACTTGGGAGGAATGTCGAATCCTATGTCGACGATGTGGTTGTGAAGACTAGGTAACTTGCCTCCCACGGTCAAGATCTTCAGGAGACCTTCGACAACTTCAGACGCATCAAGCTCAACCCAAACAAATGCGTCTTCGGTGTGCAAGCTGGGAAGCTTCTGGGTTTCCTGGTGTCCGGACGTGGCATCCAGGTGAACCCCTGACAAGGTCGACGTGATCCTCTCTATGGAGCTGCCCAAGACAACAAGGGAAGTTCAAAGGCTCACCGGGTGCATGGCCGCGTTGAGTTTCTTCATGTCCAGGGTAGCCGAGCGAGGCCTGCCATTCTTCAAGACCCTTCGGGGATGTGACGGGTTCCATTGGGATGACAAATGTGTGAAGGCTTTCAACGAGCTCAAAAAGCACCTCGCAAGCCTCCCCACTTTAGTTGCCCCGGCACCAAAGGCTCCCCTCCTACTGTACCTCGCCGCCACCGCAGCAGCAGTTAGCGCAGTCCTCGTCCTTGAGGAAGGTGCCCTTTAGTGGCCCGTGTACTTCGTCTCTGAAGCCCTCCAGGGTGCCAAGACGTGGTACACCGAACTCGAGAAGCTAGCCTACGCATTGGTCATGGCCTCGAGGAAGCTTCGACACTACTTCCTCGCTCACCCCATCACCGTGCCATCCTCGTTTCCCTTGGTGGAGATGATGCATAACAAGGAGTCTACAGGGCATATCGGCAAGTGGGCGGCCGAGCTCGTGCCATTCTCCTTGATGTACACTTCGCGCATGACAATAAAGTCTCAAGTCCTCGCGGACTTCCTCGCCGAGTGGACTCCACCAAATCAGCTGCACGCGCAACAGCCAGCAGACCCGGTGTGGACCCTCAATACCGATGGGGCCTATGGCGCTCCTAGCATCGGGGTGGGTGCAGTGGTCACTACGCTGAAGGGACACCGCCTGCTATACTCGGCACGTCTCGGCTATCCGCCCAGTACACATGTATTTGTGATCTATGAATTTGCATTTCTTATTGTTTATCAGTATAAATTAGTTACTAAAGTGGATTGTTTGCTAACAATCCAAAAACCTGATAGGCACTTAGTGATGGCTGGCTTTGTCAAGGCAATGAAACTAGATAAGTTTATTGGTGTAAATTTCAAAAGATGACAGACAAGAGTCCAGTTGTGGCTCTCAGCATGAATGTATTTTGGGTCGTGTCTCTAGGACCTCACACTGCTGAAAGGCAGAGAGAGTTTGACATGGCTACAATAGTATTTGTCAGATGCATTCTGAGTGTGTTGTCTTACTGGCTTTGTGATGTGTATATGCACATGCAGAATGCTGCCAAGCTATGGGAGGCCCTCGAACATAAGTTCACTGCCTCAGATGCTGGATGAGAATTGTATGTTATGGAGCAATACCATGACTACATAATAGTTGATAACCATTTTGTGGTTGAGCAAGCTCATGAACTATAGTTCATCACAAGAGAACTTGCACACTTTGGTTGTAAGTTGCTAGACAAGTTTGTGGCTGAAGGCATTATTGCTAAATTGCCTCCATCCAGGAGAAATTTTGCCACAACCCTAAAACATAAGAGGCAAGACATTTTCGTTGAGGATTTGATTGCCAGTCTTGATGTTGAAGAAAAGGCCTAAGTAAAGGATGCACTCAAGGGTTAGTCTAGCGTTAATATTGTGCAGTGAGCTAGCAATGTGAAGAACAAGGAACAAACTAAGGTGATTCCAACCATGAGTCCTATAAAGACCAACAACAACAATAGGAAGATAAATATGGAGGATGTTACATGCTATGTCTGTGGTGATAGTGAGCATTATGCCAAGCATTGTCGTAATCGTAAGGGCATCAAAATTCAGCAAAAGGCTAAATACTACCAACGTGACTATTAGTGATGCCGAAGGATTTTTGTACAGTAATTTACCTACTGTTTTCTTCACATGTCTTTCTATAGATTGGTGGATCGACATAGGGGCTAATATTCATGTGTGTGTTGATGCATAACTATTTTCTTCTTATCAGGTCACACGGGCTTCCTCTGTCCTGATAGGGAATGGGTCACATGTTCTATTCTTGGTGTTGGCATGGTAGATCTGAAGTTCAGTTCGGGAAAGATCATGCGATTGAAGAACATGTAGCATGTTCCTTCACTAAACAAGAACCTAGTTAGTGGATCACTATTGTGTCACGATGGGTTCAAGTTGGTTTTTGAGTACAATAAAGTAGTTGTGTCCAAATTTGGACTGGTTATTGGTAAAGGCTATGAGAGCGGAGGCTTATTCCGCCTTTCCCTTTCTGATTTCTATAATAAGTCTGTGAACCATGTTTATGACACTATTGGAGGTGAGGCCAATGTGTGGCACTCATGTTTATGTCATATAAACTTTGGTTGTATGCCTTGGCTATCTAGTTTAAATTTAATTCCAAAATTTTTCATAGTCAAAGGTTCCAAGTACTAAATTTGTGTGCAAGCAAGGTAACCTCAAAAACCTCACAAGGTGGTGGAAGAAAGAAATTTGAGAACTTTAGGATTCATACATTCTGATTTGTGTGAGATGAATGGAATTTTGACTAAAGGATGGAAAAGATATTTCATGACCTTAATAAATGATGCTACTATATTTTGTTATGTGTACTTGCTCAAAACAAAAGATGAGGCATAGACTACTTTAAAATTTATAAGGGTGAAGTTGAGAATCAACTAGACAGAATGATAAAAAGAGTTAGGTCTGATCAAGGGGGAGAACATTTTTCCAATGAGTTTTCTCAATTTTATGTGGAACATGGAATTATCCATGAGAGGACACATCGTTATTCTCCTCAATCAAATGGGATTGCACAATGACTGACTTGGTTAACGCCATGTTAGCTAATGTGGAAATGTCTAAGGCATGGTGCGGGGAGGCCGTGTTGATCGTGTGTCATGTCCTAAATAGAGTCCTTACTAAAAATAGTGAGGTAACTCTGTATGGAGGATGGAGAGGAAGAAAACCATCATTCTCCTACTTGCACACTTGGGGGTGTTTGGCAAAAGTAAATGTGATAATCACCAAGAAGTGCAAACTTAGACCTAAAATAGTTGATTGTGTCTTTCTAGGGTATCCTCAACATAGTTCATCTTATATATTTCTAGTGGTAAAATCCAAGATGGCAGACATGCTTATCAATATGATAATGGAATCTCGGGATGCTACATTCTTTGACGGTATATTTTCTATGAAAGACACATAGCTCATCTAGTCAAACAAGAGATTTAACTCATGAACCTAGTGTTCGTTAAGAATAGACATATGATAGTACATATGGGGAGGATTGCAGTATTATAGCTCCTAGAAGGAGTAAGAGGCAAAAGATTGCAAAATCCTTTAGTGATGACTTTATTGTGTACCTCATGGATGATGTTCCTAGAACCATTTTAGAGGCATATGCATCCCCGGATGTAGAATACTAGAAGGATGCTGTTAGTAGAGAAATGGATTCTATTATTGCTAATGAAACTTGAAAAATCACTGATCGTCCAATTGGGTGTTCAAGAAAAAAGCTTAGGCTTGATGGTACTATTGAAAAGTACAAGGCTCGGCTTATAGTTAAGGGTTATACCCAAAAAGAAGGGGAAAATTTCTTTGATACTTACTCACTTGTTGATCAGGTTAACTACCATCTGAGTATTACTATCCTTGGCTGCCTTACATGGTCTTCTTGTCTATCAAATGGATGTAAAGATGGCTTTCCTTAATAGAGAGTTAGAGGAAAGATTTACATGGATCAGTTTGATGGTTTTGTATTACTCAGATAAAAGGGCAAAGTGTGTAAATTGCTAAACTATTTGTATGGCCTAAAGCAAGCACCTAAACAATGGCAAGAGAAGTTCAACAAACTTTAACATCTGCAAGCTTCATGGTAAATGAGGCTGACAGATGTGTGTACTACCACCATAGTGGGGGTAAAGAAGTAATTCTATGTTTGTATGTTGATGACATGCTTATCTTTGGGACATACTTATCTTTGGGAGATATATTGACATGATAAATGAAGTCAAAATATTCCTATTGCAAAGCTTTGACATGAAGGATCTGGGAGAGGCTGATGTTATATTGAACATCAAATTGATCAAGTGTAAGAATGGGATTACTCTCACATAATCTCATTATGTGGAAAAGATCTTGAGACAATTCGACGATATGGACAGCAAGCATTCTGCAACACTATATGATCCTAGTCTAATACTTCGAAAGAACAAAAGACTAGGATAAGATCAATTGAGATATTCTCAGATCATTGGTTCAATCATGTACCTAGCTGGTGCTACCCATCTTGATATCTCTTTTGCTATGAACAAATTAAGCTAATTAACTTAGCGGCTTTTGTAATATTTGAAATGCACAATGAGCTATGAAATTCACTATATAGGGTATCCTAGTGTACTCGAGGGATATAGTGATTCTAACTAGATATCAGATGTTGATGAGATTAAAGCTATGAGTGGATATGTGTTCACTCTAGGTGGAGCTGCTGTTTCATGGAGGTCATGTAAACAGACAATTTTGATAAGGTCAACCATGGAAGCAGAATTTATAGCACTAGACTCAGCAACCATTAAGGCTGAATGGTTGTGAGAACTCTTGATGGACTTTCCTGTGGTCGAGAAACCTATTCCGGCTATCCTTATGTACTATGATAACCAAACAGTTATCGTAAAGGTGACAAGTGCTAAGGATAACATGAAGTCCTTAAGACACGTGAAATGGCGACTGAAGACTGTCAAAAAATTGAGAAACTCTAGAGTGACAACTGTGAATTGTATTCAAATAACTAAGGATCTAGTAGATCCCTTTAGAAAGGGATTGTTGCAAAACGTGATTGATAATGCATCTAAGGAGATGGGTTTGAGACCTATTTGAGTTGCACACAGTGACAACCCACCCTATATAATCGGAGATCCCATGAAGTACGTTCTTGGAAATAACAAGGTGTGTGTAACCAGAGAGTACACTTTAATGTTAAAGAACCACTCCATTGGAGATGCAGTACTGTCATTACTGTATGGTAGGATAACTTTTGTCCTAATGTGTTATGAGGCTCTAAAGAGTAAGATACTGACCTGTAGGGTATTCTTGTAAGATCACACCTATATGATCCTAACTATTAGTCATAGTCTATGAGATGTGAGGACTCTCTAAGAAGCTCATAAAGAGACATAGGAGTTTGACCTATATGCTCCACTCGAGGGGTAGCCCATCAGCAGCTAAGTACTAGATTAGGTTCTAAGTGAAACTTGTTTGTACAAAACTATCAATTCAAGGCCTAGTCTATTGTGTAGTTTTGGATAGGTGTACTTGGTATTCTAGGAGATGTTCAACCCTAATCAGGTCTCCACCAAAAAAACTAATATATTAATGGTGCTTTAACACAGTGAGAAATCTCCGGGTGCCTTTGAGATCTGGTGGGGATTGTTAGAGTATTTGGGCCTTAATCCAAATAGCCCAAATAATAATTTCCAAAAATCACAAAGGCCCACTCATGCATGGCAAGTGGTGGGATTAATAGTCCCATATCTTTACTATTATAAAAATATGAGTTGGTGGTCGTCGGTCCATTCTCCCTCCTCTTTTCTCAGTCGTCCGATCAAAGATCAATCATCCAGGTCCGCATGTAGGTAGTTCATTCGCTCCTCATAGAAAAGGTCAGGCTGACGAGTGGGCCACACTCTTCCTCTTCTCTTCCCCCGCATCCTCCGCCTCCCACAACCACTCCACCTCCCGCAACTGCCGCCTCCTTCCCTCCCCCAAACCCTCATACCATGCCTCCTCCTCCTCAGCGCAACCACCAATTCCTTCCCCGTATGCTAGCATCTGGTCGCAGTCCCCCAACTTCCCTCAGCAGCATCGCATCCCCTCGTCGCCACCTCCCTAATGCATTTGCATGCCACCTCCTCTCCCTATGTGCCCGCCGCTGCCTCCCCACCTCCACCTCCCGCAACCGCCGCCTCCTTCTCCCCCAAACCCTCGTGTCGTGCCTCCTCCTCCTCGGCGCCGCCACCAATTCCTTACCCATGCGGCATCGTTTGGTCGTGGTCCCCCAAAATTCCCCAGGGCGCCGCCAGCAATTCCATCTCCCATCGCCCCTCCAAATAGTGGCACGACGCTCGGCGACAGCGGTCGGTAGATCAAAGAGAATGGCACTCGGTGAAAGTGGCCGGTGGATCAGAGAGAAGGGCACTCGGCGATGGCGGTGGCTTCCTCTTACTACACCCACCCACATGGCTCTCCCCCCGCTGCCACTGCCCAGCGGTCACTCGCCTGGTGAGTCTCTCTACCTCCTCCTACTCTTCGATCGGAGCCCATCGCGCTGTCCGATGATTTTGGTCTCCCAAGCTGGTCGTCGAAGTCAATGCCATAGTCGAATGGGGCCGTGTTCGAGGGGGCCATGGCCGAAGTCGAGGGGTCATGGTCGAAGTCGAAGCCGTGGTTGATGGGGGCCGTGGTTGAAGTCAAAGATCCGTGGTTGAAGTCAAAGATCTGTGGTCGAAGTTGAAGCCGTGGTTGAAGGGGCAGTGGTCGAAGTCGAAGGGCTGTGGTCGAAGTCAGGCCGTGGTCAAAGTCAAAGGGCCATGGTCGAAGTCCAATCATGGTCGAAGGGGACAGTGGTCGAAGGGGGTAGTGATCGAAGTCAAAGGGCCGTGGATGAAGTCGATCCGCAGTCGAAGTCGAAGGGATGTGGTTGAAGTCAGGCCGTGGTCGAAGTTGAAGAGTCATGGTCAAAGTCCAAACCGTGGTCGAAGGGAACAGTGCTTGAAGGGCCAGGGATCAAAGTCGAAGGGCCATGGATGAAGTCGGTCTGCGGTCGAAGTCGAAGGGCTATAGTTGAAATTGAAGGGTTGTGATCAAAGTCTAAGCTATGGTCGAAGCAGACAGTGGTCGAAGGGGTAGTGGTCGAAGTCGAAGGGCTATGGACGAAGTCGATCCGCGGTCGAAGTCGAAGGGCTGTGGTCGATATCGGGGCCGTGGTCAAAGGGGGCCGTGGTCGACGTCAGTGCTGTGGTCGAAGGGGGCCATGCTTGAGGGGCCATGGCCGAAGTCGAAGATCCATGGTCAAAGTCGATGCCGTGGTCGAAGGGGGAAGTGGTCGACGTTGAAGGGTCGTGGTCATCGAAGGAGACAGTGGTCGAAGTCGAAGCTGTGGTCGACGTCGAAGGGCCATGGTCGAAGGGGACAGTGGTTGACGTTGAAGGGCCATGGTTGAAGGGGACGGTGGTCAAAGGGGGAAGTGGTTGACGTCAAAGGGCCATGGTCATCAAAGGGCCATGGTCGAAAGGGATAGTGGTCGAAGAGGGCAGTGGTCAAAATCGAAGATCTGTGGTCACAGTCGAAGCCATAGTCGAAAGGGGTCGTGGTCGTAAGGGAAAGTGATTGACGTCGAAGGGTCGTGATCGAAGGGGACAGTGGTCAAGGGGGAAGTGGTCGACGTCGAAGGTTCATGGTCAAAGGCGATAGTGGTCGAAGGGGGCAGTGGTCGAAGTTGCAGATCTGTGGTTGAAGTCGAAGATCCGTGGTCAAAGGAGGAAGTGGTCGACGTCGAAGGGCCATGGTTGAAGGGGATAGCGGTCGAAGGGGACAGTGGTCGAAGTTAAAGATCCATCATCAAAGTCGAAGATCCTTGGTCGAAGGGGGCCGTGGTCAAAGGGGGAAGTGGTCAGCATCGAAAGGACGTGTCGTCGAAGGGTAGTGGTCGAAGGGGACAGTGGTCGAGGGGGCAGTGGTCGAAGTCAAAGATCCATGGTCATTGTCGAAGCTATGGTCGAAGAGGGAAGTGATCGACATCGAAGGGCCGTGGTCGAAGGGGATAATGGTTGAAGGAGGCAGTGATCGAAGTCAAAGAGGGTAGTGCTCGAAGTCAAATGGGGCAGTGGTCAAAGTTGCGGTCATGGTCGTAGTCATAGCGCCCGTGGATGTGGTCGAAATAGTCATGTTCGTAGTCGTAGCACCAACCTGGAGGGCACCTGCTGGTTCGTCCACAACCTTCACCGCTACGAGTTCCCCCTCCAGTTTGACATCCTCGTTGCCTATCCCAGGTCACCCCCGAGATTGAGCTCCCCACCCTCGACGGCAAGATCCACAAGGTGATCGAAGTCGAAGCCATGGTCAAAGGGGGCCGTGGTTGAAGGGGAAGTAGTCGATGTCGAAGGGTCGTGGTCGAAGAGGATAGTGGTTGAAGGGGGCAGTGGTCGAAGTCGAAGCGGTTAGTGATCGAAGTCGGGGCCATGGTTGAAGTCGAGGCCGAGCAAGCTGGCACTGGTAGCCAGGCAACAAGGCACAAGCGCACCAAAGGCCTACCAATGTACGACCACCAGCGATGGTCGACCGCTCCCGACCTACAATCACGCGCGATGGTCGACGGCTTCTAACTTATGACCATGAGATGTGATTGATGGCTTCTAATTTACTACCATGAGCACTGGTCGATGTGTTTTGACTTACGACCATGAGGTGTGGTCGATGTCTTCTGACTTACAATTATGAGCACTGGTCGATGTGTTTCGATTTACGACCATGACGTATCCTCGATGGCTTCCGACTTACGACCAAAAACGATGGTTGTCGGCTTCCGATGTACGACCATGAGCCATTGTCGAAGGCTCCCAATTTAGGACCACAATCGATCATCAACCGCTACCAACTTACGACCACCAGCGATGGTCAACCACTCCCGACCTACGATCACGCGCGATAGTCGACGGCTTCCAACTTATGATGATGAGGTGTGCTCAAGGGCTCCCGATCTATGATCACGAGGTATGGTCGATATCTTCTGACTTATGACCACGAGGTGTGATCGACGGCTTTCGACATACTTGACGGATTTAAAAACTTTTAGAACATGTTTGTATGCATATTCTCAAAATTTTTACCACCTATGAGTTTTAAAATATGTAGTATAATAAATTTAAAAAATTCATATCAACGCACAGGCATTCAGCTAGTTGCTCACCAAAAGAGAGTCACACCTATTAATAAGGAAGAGTGGATATGGCTATAGTGAAGAAAAGCAAAGGAAGACTACACGCACACGCTCGCTTGCCTCACCTTGCCATGCCAGGCCATGCCACATGACACCATCACCCACCCGTGGCGTGCACGTGAATGGTGCTATGATTTCAGGCCTAGATGCTTACAGAGGCGTTGCTTCTTTGTGCACCTTGCATGATCTTTTAATTTACACCTGTAACTAAATATTTGCATAGATAATGTGTGCATTAATGCGGCCATTACAACACAGTAAATTGTGTTTAATGTGACAGTTACTGGTTCATGTTTAAAAAGGAGGCGACCAAGAATTTGTAATACCTTGATCTCTTTTCCTCTCATTC
Source organism: Dendrocalamus sinicus (assembly GCA_036346575.1). Classification (NCBI taxonomy): domain Eukaryota; kingdom Viridiplantae; phylum Streptophyta; class Magnoliopsida; order Poales; family Poaceae; genus Dendrocalamus; species Dendrocalamus sinicus. Next base: position 54,431,701 of record CM070650.1, read on the forward strand.
TCACTATTTTCTACATTTAGTTGCTTCTAACTTCTCCGTTCCTGCATCGGCATGCACCTGCATGGGAAGTGTTTCGTGCAACTGCTCACTACTTCCTGCAACTCTCCAGCTGATCCTAGCACCCACTGTGAATACAATGTCATTTTTACTCATTGTATTGTCTGATATATACAAGATTACCATGTTACTATTCTTGCTGTCCCATAATCTGTTGAGAGCCTGCAATATACATGTATTTGCAATATGTGAATTTGCATTTCTGTTATTTATTGGTTTAAATTAGTCACTAAAGTGCACTGTTTGCTAACAGTTCACCCTCTACCTTTATTCCATGGAGGTGCCTACCGAAATAGGTCCTTTCCTCTATCACATGGAGGTATCTACTGAAGTAGGCCTTTTTTGTAACACCCCAGCTTCTCAAAAACCCAAGATATCACCTACAACTACTTACACTATCAATTTTAACCAATTAAACAAGCATTACCAATAACTAGACTTCAAGAATAAACATTCAACATAATAGTAATCATAAATTTCAGCAACAATGTAAACCATAAACTAAATTTAATATGAACCAACAATAACCAAGATGAATCATAAACAAATTTACATTAAGTAAAGTATCAAGTAGCAATATCATGAACTATGAAAACTAAGGGAAGCATTGAATTATCTAATCAATGCTATGGAAACTATTAAATTGTTCATATCTATGAGTGATAAAGAGCTAAGTAGAGTGAAGAGCTACAATTGTAAAATAATCCATGTTTTACACCCACCCATGGATGCCGCCTTCAATTCTCACCTAAAAACAACAACAAAATAAGGGTGAGTCTATGACTCAGCAAGTACAAAGTAGAATAATAAGCGAGACATCATCTTATTAGCAATTCATAGCCATTTATAACAATTCAATTCCTCATATTCATTCTCATTAGTTTCCATTCACATATCTCAATATCTCAAATTACTTTTCAATTTTCATGAATGCTATGGAAAACTTATGCACATGTCTCAACTCTTCTTCTGCGTATACTTCTGTAGCTGAGTGTTCACCCATCAATGACACACTCTTGCCCTATCCTCTTTTATATAGGGTCTCTCTTCCACCTCCGTAGAGTGTCTACCGAAGTAGGTCTTTGAGCACGTAATCTTGCCTATTCTTTTTCATATAGGGTCATCTTGTTCTTTTTCATACAAGGTCATACCTCTACTCCCGTGGAGTGCCTACTGATGTAGGTCTTTGCAATACTAATGCTCACATGCAATGTAATGATTTTGTTTTTATTAGTAAATTTACAACATTAATCAACTGACATAATCATCATTGTAACCGTAAACATATGAGCAATACAAAAAGGCATTATCTTATGAATAGTCAGGGCAAGGATTTATTTAATAATAATTTTAAGCACTTGAATACTATTCTACAATGCACTTGTCTTTTTAGTTACGATGGCCAATTTGATTAGGAGATGACAATACACCCAACGCTACTCCTCCTATAGCAATTATTCATTTGCAATACATGCCACAACAATACAAGGTAACAAATAAACGACAATGATCCTGCATGCTTTCCAAATTCACCACTCTTTCCCGTTATCAAACAATCAACTTTGTTGTTTCGTTACTAAAAACATCACAACTTTCACCTCACAAGTCCCATCATAGCAAATATTAAAATTCAAGAACCTAACAACTTTTCCCATAATTTCTTAGTTGGCCACACTTTCAAATTAAATAATCTAATCCCCCGTTCTTAACCCAGAAGACAGATCTATCATCTTCTGAATAGCAAATTAATTAATCTAATATCTTTTAATCTACCTATGCAAATATATTTTGCAATAACATTTTTAGAATGTATAGAAAATTTTCTACCACTTTGTAGTTATTCCTAAAATTTAATTCTGCCATAAAATTAGTCAAATTAATGATTTCCAGGACTACATGCAGCAGCAATCCAGTACCGAGCAACAGTCTCTAAAAATTCATAACTTCTACTCTACTTATCTAAAAATTGAGTTCTTGGACCTTGTAGAAACCTTACAAAATTACTTACAATGTTCATGTAGACCAAATCTCCAAATTATGCCATTTACTATTTTTAATTAATAGATTAATACGTGCCAGCAAAACACGATAAATTTACGTAACAGCAGGCTTATTAAATTTTTATATCAAAATCTACTCATTCAATCGACATGAATAAAAATTTTACCAAAATCTATCGAATCCTCTACAACTTTTTAGTAGAAGTTTTAAACGAATTTACTCTTTACCCCCACAAACGAGCTAACGCCCTCTCTAATTTCTATTTCTAATCTATAATTAAAATAAACAAAGTAGAGAGAAATAACTAGATGTTGCCCATGAGATGAAAGCCAAAGCCACGAACTCTTCTTTTTTCCCTCTTCTCCCTTCGTTCTTGCGGCAAACTCCAAACAGCAGCAACTCAGGTGGCAGTCAGGGCATGCACCAGCAGCAGTCGGCGGAGCTACAGGGTGGTCCCTGTGGGCCGGGGACCACCCTGCGCTCGGACGCTCGGCCTGGGTCCAACCAAAGCTGAAAGCCTGAAAGCCCAGAGTGGCAGAGTCTTGAGTCCGCACGTATTCGCGTGAGATCGCTGATTGAGACTCGAGAGTTCGCGTGGGCGTGGCCGCGTACCGCGTACGTATTCGCGTCAGACTCAGACTGCGCCCGAGTCCGGAGTCCCGACGCCCGTTCGGAAGGCCGTTCGTATTCTTCTCCGTGCGGGCGACGCTGCGACGCAGCGACGGTGAGCGCGGGCGCGGCCAGCCATCGAGCTTCGGCGCGAGCAGCAGCCCAGCAGCCAGGCGCCAGCAGGTACGTCGGTACTGGCAAAACAATACATTTACAGGATATTGGATCAAACCTTAGGTGTTTAATCTCTAATAGCGTATCCTTATTGCTCTGTTAATTGTCACCGTGTGAATATCATTTACCTACAGTACACAGATAGATTGAATGTTGGAGTCGCTTGTTTCAATTTTTTTGGCATCAAACAAGAACATTAATCTGAATAGAAGAAACAAGGGAAGATTCAAGCGTTTCATAGATGAGGTGGAATTAAAGGACTTGTACTGATCAAAATCCTAAGATATGAAGACTCAATTGCTAAGCCTAAGCCAAAGACTCAATTATATGTTTTTTTTTGCAGTATTAGATTATTGGTTTGGTAAATTGAAACTTTATATAATTCTCTTGTAGATTTGTTCTTCAACTACTATGGGTATGTAATATTTCAATTCTATGTTAAGAAAGCTACATTCGTCTATTTTATTAAGTTCGTATGTCCTTTTTACCTTAATTGCATTTCGTGATTCATATACTTGTATACCGACATGTTAAATTTGTAGCGGTTAAATAAATTTTAGACAATGGACCACCATAACTACAAATCCTAGCTACGCCATGCTCAAGCCATTAACTAGTCACGGCATGCAGCCATGCATACATGCACAAGCGCATGCACCGGCCATTAACTAGTGGGCAGTACTTGTAGTTACATGTGCATGTACTGAGCGGCCGAAGAAAATTAAAGCTTGCGACGCCCAGCGACTGCACGCAGGCAGCTAGGTCATGCACGCGCGGGCAGGCTACTGCACCGGCCGGCAACGCCCTGGCGGGAAACTCGAGCGCGAGGCAACTCGTCGGCGACAATGCGTGGGAACGACGGTTGGCGCGGGTGAGCGTGGCAATGGCGCGTGGCGCTACAAGAAGCCGACGCTGGCGCAATGCTGCAGATTGCGCGGGAAGGCGTTCACTCTAGCGAGCAGACGACCGGGCAGCGCAGCGATCGAGCGGTGCGGGTGCTGTGGCTGGACGATGGCAACGAGAGGTCTCGGTGTGAGCTAGCGCTGTGACGCGCTGAAGCGAGTCAATGACTCATGTCTCGCTAGCAAGCCGGGGCTGCTGGCGCGTGGCCACAAGCGCAGGCGAAGGCAGAAGCGCATGCGCGACGGAGGAGGAAAATTGTTGCGCATGAACTGTTTCGGCTGGCGGCGCCGCTACCGTAAAAGAAAGATGGCTAGGGCTTTGGGTCCTCTCCTTCATGATCCTTTTATCACGGAAATAATCCTAATTTGGTTCTATCTTCCCGTATGACTTGTTCTAGAAAACTAGCTAACCCCCTCAAGGACCCTGCATCCTCCTTTTCACGTACTTCTTTTCACTAATTAGACACAGATCCTCAAGAAGAATATTTTCCAGAATATTACATTTTCCTCTATCCCGTAGAGGTGCTTACATCTATAGATCTTACTCAAGAGTGCTCCGTATTAGTCATATAGGTTACTCATCGACCTGGCTCGTGCACTCTGGACTAGCTATATGACTTACCATCCTGGCTCATATGCATTTTACATGATGTGAATGTAAGTGATGCGATACTTTCTAATGATCATTTGTCATATACCAACATTACCATATAACCATCGATATCATTAATTCAACATCGTATAACATCAAATTGAACAAGAATAACATAAATATAGTGCGACGAGTAGATTCAGATAAGCAAGAGCAAGAGTAAGCAATCATCTACCGTTCTACTATGCACTTGCATGCAATGTGATATTTTCATCTAAGCATTCATCATATGAGGTTAACCATTATTCATCATCTCAACGTAACCATGTCATATACTATTGCCATTATCCACCCTCACGACAGAACTAGTATTACTTACCACATTGCAATAATTTCATATAACCAATTTTGTCACTTAATTTGCATCATGGGTTTGTCATAGATATTAAAAACAGGAAGGCAATTTCACATAAGCAAAGACATTATGAGCTACCCTGTCCACTGTCTACCATACTGTAATACCTGAGAGGAGAACTTGGGCTGGCTTTGGCCCAGCCCGGCCCAAGTCATCTCTTCAAGAGAGGGAGAGCCGAGCTGGGAGGAGGCAAAAAGCCTATTTGCTTTTCCCTTCCCCCCGTGCTCGCCTTGTCGCCGCCGCCATCCCTCGCCAGTCCTCCAGCTGCACCCCACCTCCCAGTCCCTCTGCTACCGGTGTCGCCTCGAGCAACCGCGCACTACCGCTGCCCGTGCGCGCGCATCCCTCATCGCAACTGCTATCACCTGTTGCATCTGCCCAACTGCTACCCTCCATGTCCGGCCACCAGCGTCACTATTCGTCACCCTCTAGCTACCACCTTAACTACAAGAAATTTGAGCATCGGTGATGATACGTATTTGTCACAAAAGCATGGATTTTTGTCATAAAAGCATAATAGTGACGTTTTTGTTGCGTCACGCGTATCGTCACAGATTCTGCGTCATAGAATATTAGCAGTGACGATAATTAGGAAATCGTCATAAAATAGTACACATTTATGACGAATAAGTTATCGTCATACAATAATATTTATGACGATTTACTAATCGTCATAAAATATTTTCTGTGACGATACCGGTATCGTCACCAAAGTTAAAACATTCTATGACAATTGCTTTCGTCATGACATGCGGTCCAGGCCGTGTAATGTATGCGGTCCAGGACGTGTAATTTATGACGAAATTATTCATCATGAATATATTTGCAACGTCACAAAATTTAATCCAGACATACATGAATGACAAAAAAACATCATGAACAGTAGCATAATTCTCCAGATAATCCCCATAGAATTGTTCCATCAAAGCATATAGTCACAGTTCCATTACAAAACTATATTAGCATAGTCACAGTTCCATTACAAAACAATATTAGCATATAGTCCCCATAGAATTATCCAATACATGCCATTACAACCATTGGTTCAACACAAAAGTGATCACCATTCCATCACAAAACCATATTAGCCAAATGTCACTAGCAGTAATAAATATGTCTTGTCAGAAGGCATATTGCTACCATACTTCAAAATAAGTCTAGCAACTACACACTGTGACTACAAAGATGATCAAACTATTGATGATTGGCCCAGAAGCCGCAAAACAAGGGAATCAGTTTTTTCTTGCATTTCCTTGAACATGGCCATTTGCTCTTCATTCCTCTTGTTTGACTCTTTTGCTTCTTCAACTTGCCTCTTCAAAGCCATGATTTCTCCCTGCTGAGAGCTAACAGTAGCACGCAACTCTTGCTCATTTCGACTAGCATTCTCGATCTGCAATGTTTGTCCTTGAACCATTTCTTCAAGTTCTCTTATGCGTGCAGTAGAAGTGTGAGTGGTAGATTGGCTTGAACAGGCTGAAACACCCATATTCACCAAAAACTTGCTTGATTGACTGAACTCGGATAGAACTCCACCCACAATGTCATCTACAGATTTGGGTTCTTCACCTTCCTGTGGAGTTTCTTCCATTGCGGTTTCCATGGCATCCTAGCATTGAATAGAGACAATATAAACATGCAAGATAATGCTATGCTCCATTTGTAACATAAACAGATTGCATAATGCTTATCTTTGAATGTTGAAGACACAGCAAAGAAAAAATTTTGTATACACCTATAATATGTATTCAGCTCATTCTTTAATAAGTAATAACAGAACATTGTGTTGCATGGTTGTAGAAAATGAAAAAAAAAATGAATATGACATACTTAAACAACAATTCAGTTTAGTTTTCCTTTACAAAAACACCTTACTGTACAGAACATAGCATTCAAATATATGTGTCACACACGCACATTTCAATATTTGGCAATTAATATACTTACAATTGCTTCCTGTGCAATATCACTATAACCCTTTTTCCTGCTAAAATGGCTTGCCTTGAAAAGATCCATTGAATTAGGTTCTTCCCCATTATCTTGGACTTTCTACATTAATAATACAAATATTTTAGAATAGCTAGCTATGCAGTGTAATGAATTAGTCAACAATTTAGCTTACCATAGAGTATCTCTTAGCAACATAAGATTGAGAACCTGTGGTTTGGTGCAGCCTAACCTTTTCTCTATTTTGTTTATTCTTTTCACATGTTTCCTACAAATAGTAAGCCCATGTAATAAACTGTCAATCCTATGTATATTACTAACTTTTCCAAAAAAAAAAGCTACATATATATCTATGATACATTGTGCTTAGGATCACTCCACTTCTGCACAAGACTTGCCCAATCTTCTTGAGAAACATCTGGTGGTTTTCTTGAGAGTACTTCATTCTCAGGAACACCATCAAAATATTTTCGTTTCAGCTTATAGCGCTGTTGGCGTACCCCATCCTTGAGGAGAGCAGAACAAACTTTTTTGGTTGTATTATCAGATACATCCATATCAAAGCGAATCTGTTTAAGTTAGATAATAGTGTAAGATCAATGCACTTAAAATGGCACAAATTATCAGATTATTCTGCTTGAAGAAAAAGTTTCTGTATTATAAATTTGGAACTAATTCTTGGCAGAAATTTTCTACTTCTAGTCTCTTTTTGTGCATCATTTCCTTAGTTAGTATGTACTGGTCTTGTGCACTCAATACTCATAAGAAGTATTTTTTTCTATAAATAAAATAGTGCAGCAAGAATAAAAAGACAGAAGCATGAGCAATTGTTCCTAACAAAGGTGGTTGAGGGTTGCACAAGCAATTCAGTATTAATCACTGCTGACATATTTAGTACTACAAAAAAATTTTACTTGAGGAAAAACTTTAAACTTACAGCTAGATAACTCATGTGATCTTTTAGGATATCTCTATCATTGTTCTTCTTGTAATCCTTCCAATGCGGGTAGATAGGCATATGGTCCCTCACCAGTATGCCAGACTCCGAAGCTAGCTTTGCTGCTTGCAATGGTCATTCAGTCGTTTCTTCCTTCGACAAATGTGAGAAGCATTTTAGAACCCATAGCTTTAGTAAGCTTGTTAAGCCCTCTTCCCCAAGTTGGCTTCCGATGTCCCTTGGCGCTTGGTGCTGCAACTCACAACATGTTTGCAAGGTACAAAGTAGATAAGAAATATAATGGATTAGAACTATGTTTGCAAGATACAAAGTGGAATGAAAATATGTTGCAATTTCTTACCTTCATCAAACTGTCCGGCATTATCAATTGAATTCATGCTAGAAGTTCCCTCATTTCCATCAGTAATTAGCTGAGTTGTCCTCAAAAGCATTGCCTTGTTGACTTCTCTTGGCTCAAATTCAGAATGTGACATAAGCCCTTCTTCCATTCTATTTTGGTTCCTTTCTTGAACATAAGTGTTAGCTGATGGTTCTGATCCTGACCTTGTTGACTTAGAACATGGTCCACGACCTAGGGAATTCCTTGATGCCTTTGGATTTCTTAATCCAGGAGCCATTTTAGAATACTTTGAAACCTACATAACACACAAAAATAAAGAGAATAAATTTTCTACCATCAACAATATCAAAAGCAAAAGCAAAAGAATCCCGTAGAAATAAAATCAGTGAGCTGAAATAAAATCAGTGAGCTGTACTAGATGTAGAAAATATATTTTAAGTGAAGACCCTACACATAAGCTAAAGTTTACAAGAATAAGTGACAACCTTGAACCTAGATGATATGTTCGCTGTCACCGGCATTTCATCTTCCTCTCCTAAACTGTCATCACTTTCATCTGATTGATTGGTGTCATCCTCAAGAGGGTCGTGAGTCCGATGTGGATTCTTGAGTTATTTTTCTTGCTTGGCAATCGCTCAGTAATCATCTTTTTCCCTCTGCCCATCTCATCCAAAATGTTTTTTACATGACCTATGCCAAGTGATCCCATTCATGCTATGTTTCTCTTGATATTGTTACGTCTCTCCTCCTCATATTTATTGATCGACATTGCTTTACATGGTCCAATAAGGATAGTGTTAAATTGTAACATCCCAAAAATTTCAGTTTAAAATTTTTAAATCATTTGAATTATTTTGCAATGAATTTTATTTGGATTTGGAGTTTGTGGGATTTTTCTGAGAAAATTTGATGAAGGCTCCAAAAGTTGAAGAAGAAATAAACATGTTTAAATATTAGAAAATTAAAATCTAAACTAAGAATCTGAAAAGATGATCCAAAAGGGTTACAAAGGGAAATGTATTTAAATATAACATCTCATACCTAAGAATAATGGTATGAATAGTTAAGGAGTAAACAAAATAAAAATATTAACATTTATAAATATACACACAATTGCTAAAACAAAAACAAAAGAAAAAAAAAGAAATAATAAAAAAAGGGGGGGGCGGAGCCAGGCCGGCCATCACCCCGGCCCAGCCCAACTCACCCCGCACCATCTCCCCGAGCGGCCAGCGCGCTTACAGCCCAGCGCTCACGCGCTTCGCGAACCGGCCTCCGCTCCCCGCTCCCCGCGCGTGCGCCCGTGGCCCAGCTCGCCCCCGCGCTGCTCCCTCTGCCAGGCGGGCCCGCGACCTCCTCCGCCTCCTCCCGCTGGCCGGAGGGTCCCGGTGCACAGCGCCTTCCTTGTCCCCTTCCTCCTCTCCCTCACGCGTGCGCTCGAGCTCTCTCCGCCGTTCGTCCCGGTCAAAAGCCGCAAGACTCGCGCGTGGGACACGGCCGACGTGCGAGCTCCCTCGATCCGCGGCCATACCTCGCAGCCCATTGCCGCCATCGCTGCGCGCGCCATTGCCGCCGCCGCGCGCGCGCGCGACACCCGACGTGCGCCGCCTGACCTCACGCGTGGCACCGCGCCGTTCGCCTATAAAAGCTCCTGGGGTTTCCTTCGAGCTCCCCACACCCATCTCTCCCTATCACCGCGCCTAATTGAGCTGAAAGCTCCTAAATCGCCGCCGGCGGCTTTTCTTCCCCAATCCCGGCCGCCGCCGCCATTTTCACCACCGCCGTCTTCTCGGGCCGCATTTCTTCAATTCATTGCTTAGGGAGCATCCTCTCACCGCCCTGAGCCTCCTCCGACCGACACCGAAGCTCGCCGTTCGCTGAAGATCGCCGGCACCGTGCGCCTCCGCCGCCCGATTCCGCCTCACGCCGCCAGCCGACTCCAGACCACCTCCGGTCCAGTTGACCGCACGGTGAGCCTCCCACTACTCCCTACATGCTCAGACACGCACCAGTTTGCTGCCTCTTCCCCGCCACCGCCGTCCCCCTGTTCCACCTCACCACCGGCCGCCCAAACCGCCGCCACAGCCAGCCGACGCCATCTCGGGCCACGCCACCACCCTCATCGTCTTCCTCGTCCTTCCAAGAACCCGATTTGCCGGTCGCCTCGGTCTCCTCGGCCGCCGCCTGCCGCCGGCGAAGCCAGCCCGAGCGCCGCCGATATTGCTCTGTTTCGAGCCGACCCCGCGTACACATCTCTTACATAATCCCACCCCTTCTCACTCGCATGAGGGCCACTGCCCAGTTGGTTAGCCGCACCGCTCGCTAGCCAGTCGGTCCTGAGTTCAAATCTTGCAGCCGCACCTTTTATATTAATCTTTTATTTTGATTTTTATTAATCCAAATCCAGCAAGAAAAATTAGAAAGCAATTTAGAAAGGTAATAAATTTAATTAGGATATAAGTAAAATTATTTAAATTTTAATTCCACCTATGCACAAATAATGTGTCCTTGTTATTTAATCCAAAGCTAATTAGTGATTGCTAAGGCATTAATAAAGATGGCTTCGGTTAAATGTCTAAATGTAATATAATCCTAATTAAAATATATATGGTATATGTATATATATACATACACACATGTCCAAGTTGAATTTAAGGAGAATAAAGTTTATAACTATAAAAGCAAGGTTTAGATCACCCTGGATTATTATAAAATACATACCCTAACATGTAACATGTTGCCATTAAAGAAATTTCCATAGTAGATTTAATTAAAGTAGCTATGTTAATATATAAACCCGTATGACAAGCTTTGATAAATAAATTCAACTAAAAATAACGCTAAGCTTAGTAGTAATGAAGGTGTAGAAGAAAAGAATAATGGTACCGTTAATTGAAACTTAATACTAGATTAACAAATAATGATGAGCATGAAATAATAGGATATGACTAGTGACAACTAAATGCACCTAAAGTGTCATCCCATAAAATGCTATACACCAACACTCTAAAGATAATTCGGTAAGCCCAAAATGCCCTGAAAAGTGATGTTCGACAACATAATACCTACTTATAGGTCCATCCTAACTCATGGAACTTCCTTGATAAATATAGAAATAATAAAAAGAACTATTAATAAAGGATCGAGATATCATTCTCTACCACCGGCCTTGCCTCAAATCACCCAAATCACCCATTAAACCATAATAAAACAAAAGTTGAGTTTATTCGGATTTATTGGATCTTCTGAGTTATTTGCTTTCATTTGGATTCAATCGTTGTCGCGTACTTAGAAATTGGAAGTCGTGAAGATTCAGTGGATCCAACGTGTTTAAGCTCGAAGTGAAGATAGAGACCAGAAGCTCAAGAGAAAGCATTGTGTGAGCTCAAGACCGCGGTAAACCGCGCCAGGCGAGTCAATACTTTGATCATGTTGAACCTACATTTCTGCAAATTACTTTGTTTTAAATTAACAAATTGCATTGCTGTTATTTTTATGCAAATGCATGCTAGATTTGATATTCTAGTTATATGCCATTGTTTACATTGAATAATATTACCCCTCCTTTGAGTATTTGAATGTGTGAACCTTGTCGCCCTAGCAAAAATATATTAGTAGCATTTCGAAAATAAGTCCGTAACCGTATGCCATGCTTAGCATTGATTAGGAACTCGGGGCAAGAAATTGTCCCAAGCATCACTTTTATTCATGAGAAATTATTTGGGCGGTCATTGTGATAATGATGGTATATGTTGGATATGATTATTTTACACTCCCAAGATCCCCAACTTGCTTAATTATCCGGCGAATTGGTTCGATGGTGTGTATGTGTGTGGTGCAGTGATTGCACAAGTGGGTTAGTGGTAGACCGCCCTGATACCACTAAGGACTGAATCTTATCATGTCACCCGTGTAAAACAAGACAACCACAAGTCGGCAAAGTGTAGGCGGGGTTAACTAATTTGTATGGCTCTAAGGTGGTTACGTGAAGGTGTGAACACGAGCAAAGGGATGGATGGTCGTATCCCCGCTTTGCCCGTGATGGCTCACGAGGACCCTTCCGAGGATGGTCGTATCCTACGGAAGATAGACCTTAGCGGGCGTAACCACAGTAGGACTATGCATTGTAACAATCCTGTGATATTCTACTCAACCGCATGGCTAAGGAATCATGTGGGGCAACGGGTGGATTTATCTCTTGTGGGTAAAGTGTGCAAAACTCTGCAGAGTCAAAACTATTCGAATAGCCGTGCCCACGGTCAAGGGCAGACATGGGAACTTAGCTAGATATAGTTCTATTTAAAAATGTTTGAAAAATGGGAATGGAAAAGTGGAAGGGCAGAGGAAAGCCCAGATTTGAGTTGTCCTGGGTGTCGTCCCAGTGGTTCCTGGGTGTCGTCCCAGTGGTAAGTTAAGCGGCTATAACGCTGAAAAATGTCATACGGTGTGATGCCGTATGTATGGAGGAATTATGGTGATATTAGGCATATGGTGTGATGCCATATGTATGGAAATTCATGTTAATATTCCTTGAACATTATGTTTTTGCTCAAAACTGTTAGGTCTCAGGAAATTCTATGTATTACATTTCAAATAGTGGCATTTCTATTCTTACAAAATAAAATATGGGTGGAATAAACAGGGTCGCGAGTAAAAGAGAGGAATGTTTGTAGAGTACATATAAAGGCATTGGTGGATTCATGTCGATCTTGAATAGGAAATGATAGTGTGTGTTCTGGAGGAAATAAATTGGTAAAGTCTAGCTAAATGATAGGCTAGGTAGATGATTTAAATGATTTTTTTTGGAGATTTAGGAATTGCACAGATAAATATTGGATTATGACACTGATAAATAAATTCTTGGGCGATGTCAATATTAGAATTAATAGATTCAGTTACTAGATGAATCAAATGAATTTTTGAGGATTTGGTGGAATAATACAAGTATTGGATTATAATTCTTGATTAATGATATTCTTGGGGGATATATAATAGTGATTGTTAATCCTTGGGAGATGTTGTCAATATAGGAATTAATAGGAGTTGATCAATTACTAGAGGGACGAATTGAATTTATGAGAAGATTGGAGGATGCATAACAATTAATGGATTAGAATCTTGGTAAATTGAATTTTCGATGGAGGTATATTTGAGGATTAGCTAGTGATAGATAGAAGAAAATGAGATGAATTAGGAACTGGAATCAATGACAAAAGAATTGAATACAAGTGATATCGGTGGATTGATAGTAATTATGTTAGAGAATTATTAGAGTTCAGAGGTAAGGGGCTGATGAATAGTAATTCAAAATACAAGGTATGATCGGTGGATTAAATAAATGACGATACTTGCTGTTTGGAGTTTTAGACAGCAGTCAATAAATAGAGTGCATTTTCAGTGGATTAAGTCGATGTTGGTAATTGTAGTGTGGAGTTAGGTAGTAATAATAAAACTTTGATTAAATAAGAATAATAATGCTGCTAAAAGAAATTTTTGGCAAATAAAATAACCCGAGCCTTTCCTTTGTTATGCCATGCATACTATTTATTTGCATTCTGTGTATTGGCTCGCGGAGCACGGGGTCAGAGTGCTCACGCTCGCTTTTGCGGCAAAATTCAGAATCAGGAGTCAAATCGCTTTTGCGGCAAAATTCAGAATCAGGAGTAAAATAACCTCCAATTGGCTGCCTGTGGGCATGTCCTGAAGGTCCCATCTGTGTGCTTCGTTCTTCCGCTGCTGCAATTTATTGATTTCGGCCTAATCGGCCCATGAGTAAGTTTATTATTTTAATTACGTTTCCGCATGATATGTACTTTGATATTCAGAGCTGTAACTGTGTGCACTATCTACTGATCCAGGGAATAGTGCAGTTAAACACAGTAGATTCCGGATTGAAGAATCTGGGTCTGACATAAATAAAAGCATACAAACTAACCACTTGGTTAACAAATTTAATATTACAACACTATACATAATCTGTATCAGCATATTAAATATAGAATTAGAGCGGATATAGGAATGAACCATGGGTTACCATAGCTACAAATGATGTTATATTTGGTTCTTTATAAGTGAAAATTAGTAATTGAAGCCAACAACTCACATATCAATTATTAGATAATGAAGCATTGAAAAAGCATAGGCAGGAGACAATTCGAATAGACTTACCTAGGACACCTGAGTTCACTGGAAAGAGATTTCGTCCAGCAAAATAAACTCTACTCCTTATGTCAACAGGTTCTGACAAATAGATCAACAACAAGGGATCAATTAAACCAAAAAGATACAACAAAATTGTCTAACATTACCTTAACATGCAGAGTCATCGCTCTGCAACCTCCATAACCATGCTCATGACTGCTGCATTTTCTACAGATGGAGGATACGAGCTAGGGTTTAGAGATTGGGAGGGGGTCGCCACGAGCTAGGGTTTAGAGATTGGGAGGGGGTGGCCACGAGCTAGGGTTTAGAGAGGGGGCGATCTGGGGAGGGAGGAGAGGAGGGCGATCTGGGGAAGGAGGGAGAGGGGGCGATGGAGGGAGGAGAGAGTGAGGGGCGACGGAGGGGGGCGACCTGGACTGGGCGGGAGGGAGGGATCTGGGGAGGGAGGAGAGGAGGGCGATCTGGGGAGGGAGGGAGAGGGGGCGATGGAGGGAGGAGAGAGTGAGGGGCGACGGAGGGGGCGACCTGGACTGGGAGGGAGGGAGGGGGGCGATTTGGGGAGGGAGCAGAGGAGGGCGATCTGGGGAGGGAGAGGGGGCCGATGGGAGGGAGGAGAGAGTGAGGGGCAACCCGCGACGGCGCGACCTGGACTGGAGGGATTGGTGCGCGCCAGTCTGGGATTTCATGCCCCGCAGCGCGAAAGTTAGGCGCGCATGAAAATTTTCGTGAAAAATTACAAGAATCGTGGTAATTTGCGTGAATTATGTTAAATTTCTGCGGTAATTTGTAATTAGAAGGAAATCGTGGCATTAAAGAGGGAAATTTGTAATTAGGAGGAAATCGTGGCATTTTTCGCCAATTCAACAAGTGGCAGTGCTATACTTGTGTACATTTGTAATTAGGAGGAAATTTTTAATTGCAAGATTAGCTGATATTTAAACCAGGACAATTCTACATTTTGCCAGTACGATTACAAGGTTATACATATATATTTTTGACGGGGTAGCAGCAATGCTTCTACAAAAAGCCCCTAGAGCAATGCAAGATTTTACACTGTTCATCAGGTATCCAAGAAGATACATACAAATCTATTCATCAGTTTCATCATCATCAGTTTCATCATCATCAGTTTCATTTGTTGGGCTTTGTGAACAGTCATGACTATTGCAATATTGTTGCAGAGTGTCATCTGCATATTCCCTGTCACTATCATCAGAAGTATCATCAGTGCTATTTCTAATATTATCAACTATTTCAGCATCAATTGTACAGCCATCCTCATCAATACGATGCAAATTCTCCATATGTGGATCAATATCACTCAAAATATGCTCTGTACCGGAGGAAATATCATCCTGAAGTGCAACATCAGGAGTATGATCTTCAGTTTCAGTCACATCATAGAGATGCCTATGCTCAAATTTTTGCACCACTTTCCACCCTTTACCAAGCTTTGTGTCATTCAAATAAAATACTTGTGCTGCTTGAGTGGCTAAAATATAAGGGTCATTTTTATACCAATAACGCTCTACATTGATGCTTCTAAAGTACCCATCATCTTTCATGGCTATCTTTTTTCCTTCAAGATTATACCAATCACATTGAAATAAAACAATCGATCGAGTAAATTGGTTATTTGAAGGATATAGCAGCACAATAATTTCATTAAGAACACCATAAAAGTCAATGTATTGATCTTTATGAGTACCCTCAGTCATGGTACCACTGTTCTGTGTCTTTCGATGTTTCTCACGGCTGACAGTTCGATAGCGGACTCTGTTGGCAATGCAAGATGAGTAAATTTCAATTCGCTTATCTGGGCCACATGACAACGCATACATATCATCACTTACTTCCTCTGTCCCATCACACTGCAACTTTGCAATCTGTCCATAAAAATACAATAGAGCATGTTATGCAAATAAATAAACATACAATAATCTATATTTCTCTAAATGTGAATATAACTTACATGGTTTTGGAAGTATGTCTCCAAGATGTTGTTTAATTGATGTAGTCTGTAAATTATGACAATGAAGCCTTCAAGTTGTGATCGGAATTTTAGATGGCAATCATAGTGACCAGGAGTATGTGAGTAGAGTTATGTAGATTTCAGATGACAAGATATTGGCTATGTTAAGTTTTAACATTGAACGTTGTGGTTTTCTAACCACTAGGACAGTGGGAGGGTGTCTGATTCAACAGTATTGTATGTGTTGATTTGCGCATAGGAACACCACCATTAGAATGTGTGCATATATTACTATGATGTGTTGAAATGGGTTGATGTTTGTACAGGTGGCGGTTCGGATTTGGTGTCATCCATGCATCGTCAACTAGGCTAACAGGCAAGTGCATGGTAGAGAAGTGGATTGCGATGGATGCTTGGTACTTGATCTTTCATGCCATATTTTTATAACATTTTTATGAAATGATATCCTTGCGTGCCTGTTGTTAATTTGGTGATGAGAAATGCTAATGGTTGATTGATAATGTTGAAAGAGTGTTGCATCATACGCTGCACCCATACAAGAGACCTACTTTGGTAGGTATTCCACAGGAGTGGAATTCGAGTAAAATTAGAGGTTTCTGATTGTAACATATTGCATGAAGAGCATTCATGATTCATATTGGTGCACTGAGAACCTGTATGAAAAAGGATAGGATGACCCTGTATGAAAAAAGGATAGGGTCAGGCGGGAGATAAAGATTTGCATTGAAACCCTGTATAAAAAAGGACAGGAGACCTATATGAAAAAGGACATGGTAACGGTGTATCATTGACGGGTGAACACCTAGCTATACTGGTATGTGCTAAAGAGGGCATTGAGTTTGAGCATTGCATTGACGAGAGAGATGAGCATGTGCATACACATTTGCATTGTGACAGAGGAAAAGTTACAAATGTATAAGGAATGGTTGATGAAAATGAGTGGTTAATGTGTGTGATTTATTGGATTACTGTACTAACCCCACTGTTTTATCGTGTGCTTGTTGAGTCTTTGGACTCATCCTTACTTTGTTGTTTTTTAGATAACTAGTGAGAGCGACATGTATGGGGGGAGTAGCACAATTATTCCATGTGCAATAGTAATTCACATGTCACCTCTAGATGATCTAGCATGCCAAATAGTTAGTGTTAAAAGTATGTTATAATGAAAATAATTAGCCTTGTATAGCATGAGTTCCTTTTGGTAACTGGTAAGTTTATACCTCTGCTTCTGTGCTTAGTGTCAAGTCTATAACTTTTGTCGTTTGGTTGATATTGAAATAGAAGAGTCAATGCACAAGACCAGCAGCAAAAGTTAGAATTGATAGTATTGTAGAGTAGGTGATAGCACTTTGGACTCAGGGGAGGGGCCGGGGTGTTACAGTTGGTATCAGAGCAGCTCGTCCACTCGAAATCACAAAAGTCTTAGCTTTAATGTGAATAGATTGGTCGTCCGAAAGCTAGATGTGGTCTTGACTTCAAACATGAGTAATTCAGTCGCCCGGAAGCCAATAATTAACAGTACACTAAGTAAATAGAAAGTGAAAAATTAATTGACTTTAATAGATAGTTGGTGTAGCATTAGAGTAAGTCCCCTCAGTGTGGGTATTACCGTGGTTATTACCGTATTAGGGCCACCCTGGTTTTCAACATTTTGTAACGTGTATAGTCCATAAGCTATGGTTAAGAATATATCCTCTATGCAGAGTTATTCAATACAAAATGCACTAGTACAAGGATAAACTTACATAAAGATTTGCCTAGAGAAATCAGAAAAATTACGATATTTAGCATTAGATGCGTGATTCTCAAAGCAAAGACTTGGCTTCTTTTTTATCAATGTACCCCCTTTTATTTGCTACCCCCTCTGTTGCCTTGGCCGTAAGGTAGATACGTGAGGAAAGTGAGCACCAGAAATATAGAGGATAAATGTTTGTTACTTGTTAGGCAACTGCGAAGACGAAGTAAAATAAAAAATCTAATATGTACTTGAGATTACACAATCACTTTAGCGCGATGGACTAGCTCCGAGAATTTTAGTTACTTGATGAGGTACCGATTTATCCTCGGTTCCGATTACTCTCCTGAACACAACTAATCCCTGACGAAACTAGTCCAGCCGTCTACAAAACATGAAAATTATTCTATAAGATAGCGAAATGATGTCTAATTTTGGTCAAGAAATCAGCGTCTTAAACTATCATTTAGTTATTGGAACCAAGAGCAGTATCTTGTATTGGCAAATTCCAATATTTTTCAGATGTGGATTCCTTGAGCACGCTTACTAGTTCATGTAAACATGTCCTAGTTCATAACAGAATGATCCTACCAATGCATGGAAACGAACAAAATTAGCAGACTTGCACTTTGGTACCTAAGACGGCGGGAATTGTGGGGTATGTACTTATTTGCAGAATCTGCATGCCTGTCTGCACCTTTGATCACCTTCTTCAGATCACTTGATCACTTTCTTCAGATCTCTTAAATCACCTTCTTCGAAGAGGGCTTCGAGTCCAGAGGAGCTGACAGGGGCAAAAACAAAGATAATTTTTTTTAGATCGCAGGGCCTGCATGCCTCAAAAATTAAATCCCCAACTACAGCGCAGCAGATATGTGATGTGGCTAGGGGTGGATATCGAGCTAACTGCTTGTCTTATCGAGCTTTTTCTAAAATTGGCATATTTTGATTTAATATCATTTTACGGATAATTTAAAAGTATTTTTAGAAACGAGCTAACGAGCCGAGCCGAGCTTGAGCAAAATTCAAATTCATTTGAAATCAACTCATTTTAATGTTTAACCAATTAACAAGTATAATTGAAGCAATTTTGAACCGAGCCAACGAGCCCACTAACGAGCTTTTTTTCCACCCCTAGATGTGGCCTGATCTCTTCGATCATCCGCCGATTCTTAGGTTGATCCTGTACCTTAGGTTTATCAGGTCGGGTGTTAGCGCACGGGAGAGGAACGTGTTTATGCTGAACTTATGCAATGTCAGTTGCTTAGCATTGATATACCTTCCTGATTGGTTGCTTGTTGATTTCCTTTCACACCTGGTCATCGATATGTTGGTTTCTGTCTTCAATTGTTGATCAAATGCAAAGATGGACGCAATCGCTCAGCTTCGATCCTTGATGATAGGAAGCTTGTTTGTGGCCTACTGTCGCAGATCGTTTCCGGCACTAACTTGTTATTGGTCTTGCCTTGCGACCCCTACTGTGTCTAGGGCTGTAAACGGGCCGAGCTCGAGCGAGCCCAGCCTGTCAGGCTCGAGCTCGATAGAAGCTCGAGCCGAGCTCGAACGAGCCCAAAATTTCTGTCAAGCTTTGAGCTGGGCTCGAGCTCGGCTCGAACGAAGCTCGAGCTCGGCTCGACAAAGCTCGTCGAGGCTCGTTAAGCATAAAGCACACAGCAGTCAGCAGAATAGCAGTCGCAGGAACCACAGAAAAACAAACAACACAGTAACAATGACATGGGATTTGCAAACAAAGTTCATTTGGACATAGGGCCCTATTTGGACGGCCCGATTGTTCTGTCTAGCAATCACAGCAGAAAGCAGAAAGACATCTACATCTGATTGTTCTGTCTAGCAATGTGAACGGAGACAAGAATCAAACCTTGCAGAGGAGGAACACGGGCACGGCGTCGGCGGATCTGGGCGGAGGTGGTCGGCGCACGACGGGTGGGAGGAGAGGAGGGGCGGAGGCGGCCGGCCGGTGGGAGGAGAGGAGGGGCTGCGAGCGGCGAATCTGGGCGGAGGCGGCCGGCCGGTGGGAGGAGAGGAGGGGCGGAGGCGGCCGGCGCCGGGGGGGACGAGGATGGGCGGCGAGCGGCGGATCTGCGCGGAGGCGGCCAGTGGGTGGGAGCCTAGAAGGAGAGGAGGGGCAGAGGCCGGCGTCGGGGGAGGAGACGAGGAAGGGCTGCGAGCGGCAGATCTGGGCGGAGGCGGCCGGCGGGTGGGAGCCTGGGAGGAGAGGAGGGGCAGAGGCCGGCGTCGGGGGGGAGACGAGAAAGGGCTGCGAGCGGTGGATCTGGGCGGAGGCGGCCGGCGGGTGGGAGGAGAGGAGGGGCGGAGGCGGCCGGCGTCGGGGGGGGGGACGAGCAAGGCCGGCCGCGAGCGGCAGCTCTGGGATTCTGGGCGGAGGCAGAGGCGGGGTGGGGGGGAACCGGGGAGGCGGGGAGCGCCCGAGCGGAGCGGGGGAAGGATTTAGGGTTAGGGATTGGCAGATTGCGAACAGGGATTGCGCCCGGTGCGGTGACTGAGTCTTGTCTCTTGACGCGGGGTCGCGACCGTTCGAACTTACACGAACTATTCGAGTTCGATTCGTTCAGGCTCGCGAGCTTTTTCCGAAGCTCGAATTCGGCTCGTTAACAACTCGAACCGAGCTCGAATTGATCCTACAACGAGCCAAGCTCAAATAGCTCACGAGCCTCGAGTTTTTTTACAGCCCTAACTGTGTCATTATGTGTAGCAGTACCGAATCAAGTTAATATATTAACATCAGATATCTCTACTTTAAAACTGAAAGATATTGATTTTTGTAAAATTTAATCTCTTCTTGATAGGTACGTACATAAACTTTAGACTTATATTACGGACAGTGGCGGACTCAGGATGAAAATTTAGGGGGGCTAATAGGATTTACTGACCTGTTTACCGAATACCGAGTTGTCGGCCTATGGTAGCCTGTTAATGGTTTTTTGTATAATTGAATTTAAAAATTTTAAAAATAAAAATATGTTAGTCTATCACGAACAATACAAACGAATATAACAAAAATATAAAAAAACTAAAAAATAAGAAAAAAAATTAAAGAATTATGAGTTAAAAGTCAGAAACTAAAATCGAAATGAACAGGACAAATCGATCAGGCCTCTCCTTCTTGCCATACCATGGAGCTTAATTACTGGACTGGAGATGAGTTAGGCACGTACCTGGATACTAATTATTAGTCCCTGCGATATGGTGGCTAAAGTTTAAAGGGGCTAGTAGTCATTCTTCATGTCCGGATTCAGAACGTAGGTAGGTCTCGTACCAGGACGCTGGCTAGCTAGAGTAGACATGGCTGCTACAGCGTGGGCGATGCACATGCATGCATGTTAAATAATGGAATCGTACTTACTCGTATGTTGGGACCCTAGATTTTCGAATCGAGATTCTTTGTGTATTACCGTATTAGTCTCAGATCAAAACTAATACACATAATAAAACAGTGATGATTACATAACCAACAACGATTATTACAATAATAGAGAGTACAGACCGAAAGACCTCTTTATTACAACTGAGATTTCAAGACCTCAGACACTCACAAAACACAGTGAAAGCAAAAGATAAATCCAGCGAAGACACATCAATACGTCACAGGCAATTGACTGGGGAGATGCAACCTAGTACTCCGGGAATCCTTCGTCGAATCCACACACGAAGTAGTCATAGTCTCCCTCTTGAGTTTCATATTCCTCTGAGTTGATTTTAATGCAGCATGTGAGTACATAAAGTACTCCGCAAGTCTTGGGAAAGATGCAATAGATGTAAGGCTTGACAAAGGAGGATTATATGGTTCTTTTGCCCAAAGCAATGTTTTATTTCAAATACTATTAAATATTTTCGAAGGCATTAATTTACAAAGTAATTGTTTCAACTGAAACTAATAAACATTGAACAGTGAAGGTTCTATCCACCAACACAATTTATCTAGCTATAACTGCCAGAGTTCAAGATTACAGATTCACCTATCAGGATACTCTTCCGAGAGTTCCCTCCACTCTCGAAAATCAAAACTTTGTTATTAAAATCAAAACCAAAGATCTACCATGTGAATGATTCCTTAACTAATAATTGGTTTAACTAATACTTAAATCAGAATTTAGGGTTCTATGTAAATAGCAATGCAAATAATATTTAAAATAATAAAAAATATTTCGCAAACGTAGGTACAAAATGTTCAAAGGAGACTTGCCTTCTTGTACACTGTCTGGATCTTCTTGCTGCGGAGCGGAGAAGTCTTCAGCGACGACGGTTTCTACACGTGAAAAGACAAAACAAATAAATACACAAAAATTCAAAAAGAGCATTGTTGTAGCTACGGGCTAAACAGAGAAGGAGAGGACTAGTAGGAGAGGAAGAGGAGAGCCAGATCTGTGGAGAGGTGGTGAGAATGAGAGGATCCCCCCCCCCTTTGCCCCTCCTGGGGGCTTATATATATGTGAGTGGGGTAGAATGGGAAATCCCCATTCTACCCCTTAGTATTTACAAAGGATGGGGGTACACTGGTATATTTACACTGTTATATTCCTCTACACTATTGGGCCTATTACATGTTGGACTAGTTGCACGCCCACCACGGGGTTGGGCCACCCTACAACAAGATTCTCGCAAGAAGCGCTGAGGTCCCGATGGGCGAGCTGACGCGATCAACCACCCCAGCCCCCCGTTCCCTGACAGCAAGCACGAGGGTGCCGATGCAACTGATAGCTCGTAGACCCTAGAGGCAATGCTTATGAAGGAACCGGTGAAACGCCGGAGACGTCGTCGAGCGCCGAAGATGTGCCGTCCCGCCGAGGCGATGCCTACAAGGCGGACGGCGGAATCGAGCGCCGAAGGCTCGTCGTCGAGCGCCGAAGACGTGCCGTCTCGCCGAGGCGATGCCTACAAAGCGGACGGCGGAGTCGAGGCCGAAGGCGTGTCATCGAGCGCCGAAGACGTGCCGTCCCGCCGAGGCGATGCCTACGAGGCGGACGGCGAAGTCGAGCGCCGAAGACGTGTTGTTGAACACCGAAGACGTGTCGTCGAGCGCCGAAGACGTGCCGTCCCGCCGAGGCGATGCCTACGAGGCGGACGGCGGAGTCGAGCGCCGAAGACGTGCCGTCCCACCGAGGCGATGCCTACGAGGCGGACGGCAGAGTCGAGGCCGAAGGCGTGTCGTCGAGCGCCGAAGACGTGCCATCCCGCCGAGGCGATACCTACAAGGCGGACGGCGGAGTCGAGCGCCGAAGATGTGCCGTCGAGCGCCCAAGACGTGCCGTCCCGCTGAGGCGATGCCTACGAGGCGGACGGCGGAGTTGAGCGCCGAAGACGTGCCGTCCCACCGAGGCGATGCCTACGAGGCGGACGGCAGAGTCGAGGCCGAAGGCGTGTCGTCGAGCGCCGAAGACATGCCATCCCACCGAGGCGATACCTACAAGGCGGACGGCGGAGTCGAGCGCCGAAGACGTGCCGTCGAGCGCCCAAGACGTGCTGTCCCGCCGAGGCGATGCCTACAAGAAGGACGGCGGAGTCGAGCGCCGAAGACGTGGCGTCGAGCGCCCAAGACGTGTCGTCCCGCCGAGGCAAAGCCTATGAGGCGGACGGCGGAGTCGAGCGCCGAAGACGTGTCGTCGAGGGCCGAAGACGTGCCGTCCCGCCGAGGCGATGCCTACCAGGTGGACGGCGGAGTCGAGCGCCGAAGACGTGCCGTCGAGCGCCCAAGACGTGCCGTCCCGCCGAGCCGATGCCTACAAGGCGGATGACGGAGTCATGCGCCGAAGACGTGCCGTCAAGCGCCCAAGACGTGCCGGCACTGTTGTTCTCCTACCTTCGAAAGGAGTGCCCGCGGAGAGCGGGCGCTTGGAGCGTAGGCCGAAGGCACTACGCACGCCGAGGTAGGGAGGCGAGGCCGCCGTTCCCCTACCTTCAAAAAAGGGGTGCCCGCGGAGAGCGGGCGCTTGGAGAGTAGGCCGAAGGCACCACGCACACCGAGGTAGGGAGGCGAGACCGCCGTTCCCCTACCTTCAAAAACGTGCCGCGGGAGCGGGCGCTGGAGCGAGGGCGAAGGCACCACGCACGGCGAGGTAGGGAGGCGACACCACCGCTCCCTACCTTCAAAGGAGTGCCGCGGGAGCGGCGCTGGAGCGTAGGGCCGAAGGCACCACGCACGCCGAGGTAGGAGGCGAGACCGCCGCCCCTACCTTCAAAGGAGTGCCCGCGGGGCGGGCGCTGGAGCGAGGCCGAAGGCACCACGCACGCCGAGGTAGGGAGGCGTGACCGCCGTTCCCTACCTTCAAAGGAGTGCCCGCGGGCGGGCGCTGGAGCGTAGGCCGAAGGCACCACGCACGCCGAGGTAGGGAGGCGAGACCGCGTTCCCTACCTTCAAAGGAGTGCCCGCGGGGCGGGCGCTGGAGCGTAGGCCGAAGGCACTACGCACGCCGAGGTAGGGAGGCGAGACCGCTGCCCCTACCTTCAAAAGGAGTGCCCACGGGGCGGGCGCTGGAGCGTAGGCCGAAGGCACCACGCACGCCGAGGTAGGGAGGCGAGACCGCCGCCCCTACCTTCAAAGGAGTGCCGCGGGCGGGCGCTGGAGCGTAGGCCGAAGGCACCACGCACGCCGAGGTAGGGAGGCGAGACCGCGTTCCCTACCTTCAAAGGAGTGACCGCGGCGCGCGGCGCTGGAGCGTAGGCGAAGGCACCACGCACGCCGAGGTAGGGAGGCGAGACCACCGCCTCTACCTTCAAAGGAGTGACTGCGGGCGCGGGCGCTGGAGCGAGGCCGAAGGCACCACGCGACGCCGAGGTAGGGAGGCGAGACCGCCGCCCCTACCTTCAAAGGAGTGACCGCGGGCGCGGGCGCTGGAGCGTAGGCGAAGGCACCACGCACGCCGAGGTAGGGAGGCGAGACCACCGCCCCTACCTTCAAAGGAGTGCCCGCGAGGCGGCGCTGGAGCGTAGGCGAAGGCACTACGCACGCCGAGGTAGGGAGGCGAGACCGCCGCCTCCCTACCTTCAAAGGAGTGCCGCGGGAGCGGGCGCTGGAGCGTAGGCGAAGGCACTTAACGCCGAGGTAGGGAGGCGAGACCGCCGCCCCTACCTTCAAATGGAGTGCCGCGGGAGCGGGCGCTGGAGCGAGGGCCGAAGGCACCACGCACGCCGAGGTAGGGAGGCGAGACCGCGTTCCCTACCTTCAAAAGGAGTGCCCGTAGGAGCGGGCGCTGGAGCGTAGGCCGAAGGCACTACGCACGCCGAGGTAGTGAGGCGAGACCGCCGTTCCCCTACCGCAAAGGGAGTGCCCGCGGGGAGCGGGCGCTTGGAGCGTAGGCCGAAGGCACTTCGCACGCCGAGGTAGGGAGGCGAGACCGCCGTTCCCCTACCTTCAAAAACGAGTGCCCGCGGGGAGCGGGCGCTTGGAGCGTAGGCCGAAGGCACTATGCACGCCAAGGTAGGGAGGCGAGACCACTGTTCCCCTACCTTCAAAAAGGAGTGCCCACGGGGAGCGGGCACTTGGAGCGTAGGCCGAAGGCACTACGCACGCCGAGGTAGGGAGGCGAGACCGCCGTTCCCCTACCTTCAAAAAGGAGTGCCCGCGGGGGGCGGGCGCTTGGAGCGTAGGCCGAAGGCACTACGCACGCCGAGGTAGGGAGGCGAGACCGCCGCCTCCCTACCTTCAAAGGAGTGCCGCGGGGCGGGCGCTGGAGCGTAGGCCGAAGGCACCACGCACGCCGAGGTAGGGAGGCGAGACCGCCGCCTCTACCATCAAAAGGAGTGATACACTCCCGGTGTAACGCGCTCAAGGTGCGACATCCAGTGCCGCATCACTAGGGCGAGGCACTCCTAGTGTCTCGCCATCGCGCAATTTTTATACTCCGTAGAGTGCGTGAGGGTAATTGGTGCGTGCGGAGGTGGACCTCGGCGCACGAGTTAACTT
The DNA here is from genome assembly GCA_036346575.1 of Dendrocalamus sinicus. NCBI lineage: Eukaryota > Viridiplantae > Streptophyta > Magnoliopsida > Poales > Poaceae > Dendrocalamus > Dendrocalamus sinicus. Next base: position 54,457,528 of record CM070650.1, read on the forward strand.
ATAGTCCGCGGACTCTCGCGGGCGGAGGCAGATCTCGGCGCACGACTTAATTTATAGTCCTTGGACTCTCGCGTGCGGAGGCAGACCTCGGCGCGCGACTTAATTTATAGCCCTTGACTCTCGCGTGCGAGGCGGACCTCGGCACACGACTTAATTTATAGTCCGCAGACTGGTGCGTGCGGAGGCGAACCTCAGCGCACGACTTGTTTAGAGTCCGTAGACTTGCGCAGGGACAACACCTGCGTCTTATTTATGCTCCGTAGAGAGCGTGGGATCAGCATCCCCGTCTTGTTTATACTCCATAGAGTCGCGCGTGCGGAAGCTGAGCTCAACGCTACGCCTTATTTAAAGTCCGTAGACATCGTGCGTGCGGAGCTAGGCTCAACGCTACGTCTTATTTATAGTCCGTGGACTCGCGCGTGCAGAGGAATGCCTCGACGGTCACGTCTTTTTTAAAGTCCGTAGACATCATGCGTGCGGAGCTAGGCTCAACGCTACGTCTTATTTATAGTCCGTGGACTCGCGCGTGCAGAGGAATGCCTCGACGGTCACGTCTTTTTTAAAGTCCGTAGACATCATGCGTGCGGAGCTAGGCTCAACGCTACGTCTTATTTATAGTCCGTGGACTCGCGCGTGCGGAGGAATGCCTCGACGGTCACGTCTTTTTTAAAGTCCGTAGACATCATGCGTGCGGAGCTAGGCTCAACGCCACGCCTTATTTATAGTCCGTGGACTCGCGTGCGGAGGAATGCCTCGACGGTCACGCCTTTTTAAAGTCCGTAGACATCATGCGTGCGGAGCTAGGCTCAACGCCACGCCTTATTTATAGTCCGTGGACTCGCGCGTGCGGAGGAATGCCTCGACGGTCACGTCTTTTTAAAGTCCGTAGACATCATGCACCGCGGAGCTAGGCTTAACGCCACGCCTTATTTATAGTCCGTGGACTCGCGCGTGCGGAGGAATGCCTCGACGGTCACGTCTTTTTAAAGTCCGTAGACATCATGCGTGCGGAGCTAGGCTCAACGCCACGCCTTATTTATAGTCCGTGGACTCGCGCGTGCGGAGGAATGCCTCGACGGTCACGTCTTTTTAAAGTCCGTAGACATCATGCGTGCGGAGCTAGGCTGAACGCCACGTCTTATTTATAGTCCGTGGACTCGCGCGTGCGGAGGAATGCCTCGACGGTCACGTCTTTTTTAAAGTCCGTAGACATCATGCGTGCGGAGCTAGGCTCAACACTACGTCTTATTTATAGTCCGTGGACTCGCGCGTGTGGAGGAATGCCTCGATGGTCACGTCTTTTTTAAAGTCCGTAGACATCATGCGTGCGGAGCTAGGCTCAACGCTACGTCTTATTTATAGTCCGTGGACTCGCGCGTGCGGAGGAATGCCTCGACGGTCACGTCTTTTTTAAAGTCCGTAGACATCATGCGTGCGGAGCTAGGCTCAACGCTACGTCTTATTTATACTCCGCAGAGTACGCCGAGGCGCAAGGCCGTCGTGCGATTTAAATAAAAGACGAGGACCAAAACAGAGACATCAAAGAAATGGCTGGAGATTTGCCACAACAAAATGCTCTAAAATGCAGTACCAGAAAGGCATTTGCAACTACTAGAGTTCGGGATAGGCCAAAACCAGAGAGGTAAACATGGCCAAATCAAATGCTCTCAGAATGGAACCGCAGCCGCAATAAACGACATGATGCACAACCGTTTTCTTAAAGCCACGCACGCAAGAAATGCAACGGAAATGCAGCGGGGATTATTAAAGCCGCACACGTAATCATATGCAGTGTGTACCGGGCTGGCCGAAGACGACGCGGAGTATGCTTCGCAAGTGCGGAGACCCTGGCTGCCCGAAGCTAGCGTAGGCCTCGATGCGAGGTGCGGGGCCGACGCTCCGCGGAGGCTCGACGCAGACTCTACTTGCTTGCGCGACGTACGCGCTCCCTCTGCGTGTATACTTACACGTAGTTTTGGATGGCTATTGCTCGGAGAGTCGCAGCGGCGAAGGCGCCGTAGTGTACGCGCCATGCACACCAAAGCCGCTCGTCGGGCTCCGCCGGACGCCCGAGCCGACGCGCGGACTCCACCTTCGGGCGCCAAAGCCGCGCGCGCTCGTCCGGCCCTCCGCCGGTGTGTCGAAGCTCCGCTTCGCCGAGCCCGCGGCCTCCTCCGAGTACACATGCTTGCCACATGCATGCACGACGCGGAGGCTTCTAGGCGACGCGCGCTGTGGACTTCGAAGCGAGGCGCTCGTGGACTCGGCGACGCGAGGCTTCCGAGGCGAGGTCGGAGGCATGCACGGTGCGTGGGTGGATGACTTGCGTCGCGTGTCGTTGAATGGATACGGCTCGCGCCCCCACCGCGCCATCTCCGCGCGACTCCGCTCGCCATGCGACGCCGTCGATGCCCGTCGGTTTTGTACTCGCGGAGCCTTCGCCGCGCGGGGGACGCCGAGGCCGCCGCCGCGCAGAGGCACCGTGGAGGCTGCGCGCTAGGACGAGCTTGTCGTCCGAGTGCGCTGGGCGCGCGAGGTCAGGCGATCGTGGCGGTCGTTGCTCTGTCGCGCGCTCCTCGTCCGCCTCACTACTACTACGCATAGAGGTGGGAATTGGGCCGCGCCGCGCCGCACGCCCGTGCCCACCGTGCCGGGCCACTTGCGTGCGTGCCGCCGGCCCAATCATCCCGTCGTGCCGTGCCGTGCCGCCCGCCTCATCTTGGTCAGCCCAAGCACGCCCAAAGCCCACCGTGCGATGTTCGTGCCGTGCCACCAAGCCCACCCAAAGTAACTATGCACGACAAAAGCGATAGCGACAATGGTAGCGGTGGCGCTATCTTCATTTCTCTTGTATCCGCTTTATTAAAAACCTACTTAAAATTCGATTCTATTGTCTCATGCCATTTCACCTTCGAACTTGGTCATCTAGTCTAATGGAATGCATATCTTGGTGCAAATTAGACTATGGCGACGTGGATATCGCCCGACAATCTAGCATAGGCCTACCCAACTAGTCAAATAGAAAAGCTCAAGGAGAGTCATGAGTACAATTTACTATAGTTAAGAAATCAATTTTAAATAGTTTCGCCAACCGTGCTCTTCGTCGCCGTCGCGGCCGAGCACGCCCGACCTGCCGTGCCGCGCCGCGTGCGCCCACCGTGCCGGATTTTGAAGCCCAGCCCGCCCACCGTTCGTGCGCGGCACGCCCGCCACGTGTCGTGCGGGCCGTGCCAGGCCGGGCCGTGCCGGCCGTGCTTCGGGCTGGCCCAAAGAAGCCCGGCCCAAGTCCCACCTCTACTACTGCAGTTGTGTGGGGAGAACCAGCCGGCGAGCCAAAGACCCTGCACGCATCACACAAGGGATACATATGCAGTGCATATGCATGTACTTACGTTCTTTTCTGCGTGCCTCCTCGCCGAGGACTTCTGAGACCCCGCCGGGACCTCGCCAACGCGGTGTGTGTCGCGGAGGCGTGGGCTGCGTCGAAGGAGACGTTGCCGGGACGTCGCCGACGTGGAGCTCGGGGGAGGCAACCTCGAGCGGATGACGACGCGCGGCTGCAGCCGCCGGAGGCTTGGCGGAGACTTCGGAGAGCTCGCTGCGGACTTCGAAGTTGTCCGCGCGATGTCAGCGGAGACTCCGAGGGCTTGGCGGAGACGTCTGAGAGCTCGACGGAGCGGAGGACGCGGAGCCGGCGCGCCGCCGCGAGTAATACGGCGTCGGACGAGGACGCCGTGGAGAGAGAGAGACAAGCTCGTGCGTAGAACATGGAGGGAGATCAGGTTCATGCATGCAGTTTCATGAGCCTACACGGATGGATACCTCATGCAAGTAATGCATGGATGGATGCTTCACGTAACTGCATGGGACATGAATACTTCACCTGCATGCATAGATGAGTGCCTCATATAACGCGTGGGTGGATGCTTCGCTTGCATGCGTCGTGGGCACCGCTGCGCGGAGGGCCATCGTGAAGACGAGCATGAAGCGGAGACCATCAGCCCGGAGCCACCCTTCGGCGAGCGCGGAGAAGCAACGCGGAGAGCCGGTGGATATGCATGGGTGCCAGAACAAATACTTGGATGCATGCTTCGTGTACGTGTCTTGCCGCAAACAGCTCGTACCACGCATGGATGGAAAAAGCACTTTACGCATGCATGGGCTTCGCGCCGGGGACTTCGGGTGGGAGACTCCACGCGTGCGTGGAGTCCCACGGAATTGAGCGGACACCTCGGGCGCCAATGCGAAGGCTTCGGACAAACTTTGGACAGCCCGGCGAAGGTTGCTCTCCGGCCTTCGGAGTGGATGGATACTTCGCACCATGTATGGATGGATGTTCCTCGCTCCGCTGTGCGGAGTGGCCTGACGCGGAGGCTCGACGCTGCGGAGCGGAGGCTCGGAATCGCTCGGCAGCTGCGACATGGAGACTTGGCTGCGCCCCAGGAGGCCGGAGCTGCGGTGCGGCGACTCCGGAAAGCTCGGCGCGACGACTCCGAGAGCTCGACGCGGCGACTCCCGAGAGCTCGGCGCGGAGTCCCGAACGGAGCTCGATGACGTACCAACCTGGCCGGGAGAATCCTGATCCCAAGCCATCTAAGAACACCTCCCAACCAAATCCATCAAATCTGGATCTAGACAAAAAATGAGAGCTCACAACACTTCTGTCATATATTAACGAGATGCGTATACTCCCGTCCCAAATCGAACAAGCTAGCAATAAGATGAACTTATCTGTGATCCTTGCGCAGCTTCTCGCCCAGTCCCCACGGACGGCACCATCTGTTGTAGCTACGGGCTAAACAGAGAAGGAGAGGACTAGTAGGAGAGGACGAGGAGAGCCAGATCTGTGGAGAGGTGGTGAGAATGAGAGGATCCCCCCTTTGCCCCTCCTGGGGGCTTATATATATGTGAGTGGGGTAGAATGGGAAATCCCCATTCTACCCCTTAGTATTTACAAAGGATGGGGGTACACTGGTATATTTACACTGTTATATTCCTCTACACTATTGGGCCTATTACATGTTGGACTAGTTGCACGGCCCAGTCACGGGGGGTTGGGCCACCCCTACAACAAGCATATATTTGGATAGTTTATAATTTCAGAAAAATTTAGAAATTTGAACTGCTCAATTTGGAGTTAAAATGAGAAAGTTATGGCTTCCGGAAGATTAAATAGGAGAAAAAGAAAAGGACAGATTTACTGATTTATTTCTATACTGAAAAATCATATTTATAACGTCAGCAAAATTTCAAAATTCGAAAATTCGGATATGTGGGCTCAGGGTAGCTAGCTAGCTTAAAGTCGCCGATTAATTTCCCAACTGGACTGAACTGGTCTAGACTGAGCTATATATCTAATCTGCATGTGTACTTAACCCAGCTCATCTTTCTATGGCGCCGTACTCAGTTTACATTGAGAGGATTTGGCCCTTAATAAGAGATTTCAGATAACCAGTTACTGAAAGCTACGGAGCCTAATTAACTCCACATTTAATTTAGGGATGGAATAATAACTTGGAGATGCATGTTGAAGCTTAATTTCCTTTCCACAAAAAAATCGCCAGAAAAAGAAACATATGTTGTCTGTGAAGACATTTTGGGGTTTTCCCAATTCGTTTTTTGGTTTTAAAGAGAGAGTGGACGTCAGACTCGGATTTAGCTAATTTAGTATTCTCTGTGAAAACACTGTACTATTTTTTGGATCAATAAATAGTACTCATAAATACATCACTGAATCATTTCATATATAATATGAATCATACCTTATACTAGTATTACATATCAGAGTTTCAATAGATCACACCGAGTTAAGTTTACAATAGGGACCGATTGGGCCAAATAGTTATATTACACAAGTGAAAGCGAAAGCAAGAGTAAAAAGGAAAGGCATATCTTGCCACAGGTAAACGACTGACTGAGGTAAAAGCTAGACTACTAGAGACTATCCTACTCTCCTCCGCCTTCTTCTCTATCAGTTCCTAGGGCATTGTAATACGCGTTGTGACTTTGATCCATGGGTTTTGACTTATTTAGTGAGCAAGCATGAGCATAAACAATTGTGCTCTGCGAGCCAATACACAAATGCAATATTATACATGCAAGGTTCAACAAAAGTAGACTCAGGTTTTTTATTTGCTAAAGGCATTATTTTTTAAAACTACAATAAATAAAAAATTTTATGACTTAGTATTTTAACTAAACCATATTTTTATTAAAGAGAGTAAAAGTATACAAGTACAGGTTCATCCCGTATGATACGATGCAAGATGTCTAGTTGCATTTGAAAGGGCAATAAGAAAAGAAAGAGAGATCGAGTAGCTGGACCTCCATTTTTCTGCAAACAAAAGAGGAAGACCAAACCGCTCTGATGCTGCCTTGGAGACAGAGAGGAGGCCCCAGTTATTTACTAGTACTAGTCCTCCAGTGCATTGTTGACTTCGTTGGAGAATCTCAATCCCATCATCGCCGGCCGCTAATATAAGTGGGTGGTGGTTATGGATCTCGATCATATATGCTCCATGCATGATCCAAATGGCAATTAACAACCTGCAAGTTGCTTCTAAACTAGTAGTACGTGAAGTGCTATGCCTACCGACGAGTGTAGTGCTCCAACTTGCTGACAAAACTGCGACATGATGGAGCTAGCTAGCATTTGTGGAGTATGTATCATCATTCATCTTCTTCTTCTTTCACCGCTGCTAATATTCTACGGTTTCAGGTGAGATCCATGCATCCATTCGTCAAATTTGGTCAAAAAGTGCTGAGGAAGCTGAGGAAAAGCGACAAAAAGGATGATGCAGTCGTTAGGATTGTGACAAGACTCGTTGGAATTAGTCCGTATGGTGGAAAGGAAGTAGTAAGTACCCTCGTATATTGCAATTGCACATATCACTCAAGGGGAAAAGAGAAGCATCTTATGAATTACTCAAGTACAAAAAGGCTAAGACAGAAGAAGAAGAAGAAGATATTAATAAGACAAAGGTAGTATTTAGTGCAGATGATACTAAAGATGCAAAGGGGAAGAGAGCAGAGCAGGTGGCCAAGCCATCCAGAAACAAACCAACCCACCAAATTAATTTACTAGGTTTGCCTAATTGCTTGTGCTGCAGTTGCACACAAAAGTTCTTTTGTTCTTGTTTGGAGCAATTGCCATCTATGTCTGGTGTGCAAAATGCCCACTGAATGTGAACGATAACCCGTAGCAGCTGCTCATAGGATCGAGAATCGTGGTATAAACATAAAGATGTCAGGTGTAGCTTAATCTCAAATATGGTGTAAAGTCAGAGAGAAGTGAAAATATTACACCTATCAAGAACACATATGACACAGCTCGGACTGAATGTTGCCCAAAACAACAGAAGAAATAGCTTGACTGATGCCAACATTCTATGATTGTAGTGATACAGTAAAGGTAGAACACAAGATCAATTGGAAATAATAAGCATTGTCTCACCATGCATCGTGCCTTAAAGAAATCTATGCCTCTCGATTAGGGTGCCGCGCGAGGGGGATTAGGGTGGGACGGTGACACGGGAGGCGGCCTGACAACTTGACATACTCGGTCGCTCTGCACAAGCGGCTGCAGGCCTGCATGCATAAAGCCTGTAAAGTAGAGCTGCAGAGCACACGTACGTGTTAATTCTGGAGGAATTGAAATTAGAATTGAAATTGCCAATGCGCGCCATGGGTGTGCCGTGTGGGTGGGTGCTTGCAATCGCAGTGGAGCCGCCGAATACACTACTTCTACTACAGTAGTAGCGCACACTACTGGTAGTAATATACACTAGTACTCCTATGTAGACCAGGGCATTGGGCGGGCCCTAGACCAGGGCATTGGGCGGGCCCTCGGCCCGGCTAACCCGGCAAGGCACGAATGGAGAAAGGCCAGGTCGGCACAGCATGAAAGACATGTCGTGCTGGGCCAACCGTGTAAGGTGTGATGGGTGCCTGTTTATGCTATGCTTAAGCCAACACGGCACGAAATAGGCTCGAAGATGACATGGCTCGTCATAGAGACTCACTCACCATGCCAGGGTCTCACCGGAGACAAGTTGTGCTGGCACAGCATGACAGGGTGGTCGTGCTGGGCCGGCATAGCCCAACATGACCCAAAGCCTGTCAAGCTCATTCTGCGTCGATATGGCACAACTCAACTCCCATATCTACTATGTATGCAGTACTAATACTCGTATGCATCTTCTTTCTTCTACGAACAAGACAAGACAATTAGGTTGAGACGAAGAAAAAAAAATAAGACGGAGTTATTAGGGAACTCGTTGCCTATTTGGCCCCTAGTCCAATTTTTTGTGCGAGTTTGGCCTACTCTCGTGTGAAATTACATATTTGGCCCCTAGACGACGACGGTAGTAGTAATAACAGATGACACGTGTCATCTACCGCTGTTCTATACCATAGTAGCAATCTAGACGGTCGCAAGTCGCTCACAAACGCGACAGCCACAAACCTGTTGCGGTATGGCTCCACAGTAGGACTTACCGTGCCATAGGACCACAGTAGGGCCTGCCACACCTGAGTACTGCAGTAGGGTTGCGGGGCCATCACATGTCGCACTGGACACTCACTTGCCATGGTTGCCATAGGTGCCACGGTGGAGACAATTTATTGTAGTCGCGTAGTGTAGCTAATGACACGCATCACCTACCGCAACTGCCGCGGTAGCAAAGGGGCTAGTTTTGCAATTCCACAGGGAAAAAAAATTGTTGCTACGTGAACAAAACAGTGATCGCTTTGTTAGTAGGTACGACTTATGGAGGAGAGAGAGAGAGATGGGTTGTGTGCTTACTGATTCTGGCCGGGCGTCGTACCGACGATCGAGAAGAGATGAAGGAATACCGAGGTCCAGGTCCAGCTCTACCCAACACCAACCCCATTCATTCCTTCCACGCAATTCTTTTTCCCTCCTTCTTTACTGCCCGCCCGCTCCCCCAACATCCACCTCCTTGCGTTGCATTCACTGCACAAATTTTCTACTAACTTATCATCTTAGAGCATCTTCAATAGTGATTTAGGGCATCTGTAGTGTATGAAAATAAAGAGTCTTAAGTCACCTTACAGGGGTGACCTTAAGTAGGCTATAAGCAAAAAAGGCTTAAGGTTGGTCCTCAAGCTAAAGACCTGGCCACAAGCATTAAAATACAATTTTACTTTATCTGCCGAGTGGGACCGTCTTAAGGCCCCTTGGGTTATATACACTATGGAGTCGGTCTTAAGGTTTAGATGGGACCCACCTTAAGGCCCCTTGGGTTATATACACTATTGATGCCCTTATGAGCTAGCTCTAAACATATTATTTCATATTTTAATAGAAGAGAGAGAAAAGCTATCTCTTGATCAAGAGTTAGTCTCATACACACATTCCAAGATTATGTGAGAGTGTCATGTGAGGCTATTTATGTTATGAGCTATGTGCTAAAAGTTAGTATTATTGGAGAAGTTGTCTTAGAGCTAGTAACTAGCTCATACTATTGGAGATGCTCTTAGTATATGCCACATAAATAATGATGCATGTATCTTGAATGAGATACAAGCTGAGCATTCAGACCAAGACTAAGGGTGGGTTTATTTAGCTTGTATGAACTATAATAACTAACTTTTAACAAATAGGGAAACTGAAGATAAAATGATTTGGATACAATTCGGATTGAACTCGTCACAACCAGTAAGCCTGGATTGAAAAGCCCATAACTTTCACAGATATAGTCCATTTTGGACATGTTAGTACTTGTTAGAAAGATTATTCCGAGATACACATGATAGATGAAGTGCCAACATCAAATTCTATGCTTATGCACCGCCATATCAGAAACAAACCGATGATTGTAAAGTTAGTATTTCCTTTTTTGCTTGTATTGGAGTCCAAATCTATTTTAGATGTCTTAAGAGGGCTATATAAGCCATTGTGTCATCTCTATGTAACTTAGACCATGAATATTGATAATTTCATAGTGCTATTTGCATCTACTAGTGTTACATGCTTGTTCTTTCAAGTTGTTCATCACAGCCAACACGAGAGGAATTGGGCGTTACCTCAACCAAAGACTGTTCTTGCTTTTTCGGTGGGAATTGAGGGTTCGATATCACCCACTCGATGGTCAGTGGATTTATCATCAAAGTGTGTGGTTGTGTGAATGCAAAGAATAACAAAGTCCATTACATCTAGCAGCATGTGAGCAACTACGGATCATCAGGTCACAAAGTTATCTTTGATCCGATATCAAGAATATCGGGCACCCATATCAAGAAATTTTTGTACGGATAACCCATTTTTTATTCGAAAATACAGAAATATACTCGCGACAAAATTTTTTACACAAATAGGCTCGAGTCGCCAAACCATTGGGCGATTTACGCTTGTCGCCCCACCAAAACGCGACTTAAAAAGAATCTGGTAACCGTTGGGCGATTAAATACAATCGCCTCCCCGTTAAGCGATTCAATTGAATCGCCCCCCCTGCTCGGCGACATGAAGAAGAGTCGCCAACGGGGCGCATACATGTGAAATGACCGACAGTGAGCCCTTTTCTTCCCCATGCTCGCCGCGATCGCATGGATCTGTTAAGGGTTTTGTGAATTTTGTAATTTGAAACTCGTAAAAATGTGGTATAGTCACATGTCTTGGTATATGTCACATTTTTTTAATTTCGTAATTAAGTCTCACAAGAAGCGGTATTTAATATTTGTCACATTACTAGATATAGAAATAATTTTCTATACGAAAAGAAGAGATAATAGCATTGTTTGAATTTAAATGAACTTTATAATATAACGCAGAACATGCCGCGTATTTATCCATTACATGCATGACATACACCCTCACTCCCACCCTAAGGTGCTCCATCACTGCTCCATCACCGCGCGCGTCTCGCCATACGGCCCGCTGGCCGTCCTCGGGCAACGGATTACGAGGCGCGCGACGAGGGTCGAAAAAGTAAAACGAGCGGTGGGTTTCGCACCGCGCTGCGCGGTGGAGTCACCTGCACCTCCGGTGTGTGGCATCCGTGCACCGGGAGGCCGCCGAGAGAACGTCGATTCGGTCTTTGCGTCGAGGACGCCGAGCCGACCCAGAAAAACTGGTCCACCTCGATGTGGCCCGGGGAGAAGCGTCCCTGCTGCTGGTAAGGACCTGCAATAGTAATATCGTTAGTTCGTTGCATGTCGTCTTAGGTTAAAAACAAGCTCGGACGATGCGTACCCGTACATGGCGCCATGAAATCATCCGTGTGGAAGCCGGGGATGTACGTAGGAGGCCGTGACCAAGGAGAACTCCCTGGCTGGTCCGGGGGAGGTGGACGTGTCCACGTAGAACTCCCTGGCTGCTCCGGGGGAGGTGGACGTGTCCACGTACTACCTCCGGAGTAGTGCCACGCTGGTCGGGGTGGCACTCGTGGTCGGGGTGGCACTGGTGGTCGGGTGCATCGGGCGAGGTGTGGAGACCGCCGGTAGCCTCGTGCAGAGACAGCGGCCGACGATACGCCTACACCCGGCCTCCATCCGTCGCGCAAAGTCGACGGCCTCCTCGCTGGTCAACTCCCACTGTGCCCCACCCGCACTAGTGCGGAGGACTCACACACACGCCGCGGCACCGACGCCACCGACAAAAGACATAGAATGGTCCATCATCGAAACGATATTGCCATTTGAGAATTTTTGAAATTACAAGTTACGCATCGCGATGTGAGCGCGCGCGCGCGGCGCGCAGGTACGCGTCCGTCGGTCGCGGCGACGTGTGGGGAGGTGGGTCAACGACATGTACCACCGCACGAGTCCGTGCTCGGTACGGATGAGGTACTCCGCGTAGTCGGCTATGTCGTATGGCCGGTCCTCCTCCACGCGGTCATCCGGCGCACCCTCCCATCGCGCAATCGTGGTGCATCCTCCGACCGATCAGGCCTTTCTTGACGCCCTTCGTGGTGTGCTGTTTATGGAACCATTACGTAATGTAAGTACTTGCGATCACAATAGTAAGTACGCACAAAAATATCGGCGATCACTCACGCGCGCACGCGGGCGGAATCGGCGGCCCGACCGGTACAGAAGTGCTCGCCGCAGCCCAAATCGCCGCATGACTCATTGCGGTGCGTAGTCCTCCATGTAGATGCCGTGACACGAGCTTCGGCGGTCGCCGTAAAGCTCGGTCACGCCAAAGACAAGCGCATGCGACCGTCAGAGCACGGCCGCATCGCCTCCGGTGCGCGACGGCTCCCGGCGCGACGCCGAATCGCGAGGCGGTCCAACCGCTCCACGAAGGGTGGTACGCCGCGTGACTCGCACGCGCGCGAATCGTACTGCAAGAAAGGCAAATTATTTTAGTACGACGATCGTTAAAAAGTTGACTACGATAAAAAAAAACTCACTCGTCGACGACACCAAATAGAACCCATCGTCGGCCGGTCGATGTCTCCCCCCGCGACTGAAGCGCTCAAACGACCCATGTCGTCTAGTACAGGTCGTCCGAGACTGAAGCGCTCAAACGACCACAACTGCAGCAGCGGGGACATCCGTGAGGATCGAGTTCGCTTTAATCCTCGTGGCACGCATCGCGACAAAGCCGCGATGCGTCGCGGCAAGTGCGCGCCGATCCCAGCAGATCCGACGACTCGCCGCCCGCAATCGCCCTCGCATAAGCGATAAGGTGCGCGTCAACGGTGTTGCCGTGGCTGGTGGTGAAGAGCACCCAACCAAACAGCCACAGCAAGTAAGCCTCCAGGTGGCGCGCGACCTGGAAATCGTCAGCATCTGCAACCATGCGCTCAACCTGAATGCGAACAAGTTTTTATTAGTATGTAATTGCACAAATAAGAGTTTCGAAGACGCGATCGACTTGAAACACCACGCATGCCGTGCATCGTGCGGCCACCTCGGCGTTGGTCCATGCCTCGCCTCGTCGAAGATGTGGTGCCGATCGGCCGGTGGAAGGACCCCGAATCGCCGAGCGGTCCTCGCGCCACTCGGCGGAGCCTCCGTAGGAAGGCGGCGTCTCCGCGACCGGAAGGCCAAGTAGTACGGACACGCCCTGCAGGTCGGCGCCATCTCCCGATCGGTAGATGGAAAGTGTGCGTCTCGGGCCGCCAACGGTCCACCAAAGCCGTCGCCAGGAACGGCCGAACGGAAGCGCCGTGATCGCTCCACGCCCGCCTCGTCCCCCCGGGCCAAGGCACCTCCGTCCTCATCCGTGGCCTGCACCATCCGGCAAGAGGAGAAGTCCGCATCCCGCACCGCAAATAAAGTGAAGGTCAGCATTAAATATTTTTACGGTAATACTAAAACGTTGGCGTAGTGCAAACTCGCGACCCAACGGGGTCGAGTCCCGTGCCACACGAGGTGTGCGTGTCCGGACCACTCCCACTCGATCGACTGCGTCTGTGCTCCCGTGGTGGCGCAAGACGACGGAAGCGCGTGCACGCGGTCCAAGTGCTCGCCCAACGGCGTGTACCGCCAATCACCCGCCATAATCGTAAAATTATCTAAATGTAAATTCGTACACTACATTTTCTACAATAATACATGAAAAATAGTATACAAAATTTCGACACAACAATTTTCTACATTTAAATTTTCTTCATTTCAATTTTGTAAATCTGCATCTACATTTGTACATTGAATGATCTACAATAAATTTCTAAAGTAAATTTTCCACAATAATACATTACAAATATTATACAAAAACTATATTTTCTACATTTAAATTTGTACATCTAAATTTGTAAATTGCATCTACATTTCTAAATTTAATGTTCTAAACTAGATTTTCTAAACTAAATATGTAAACTAAATATCTAAGCTAATTTTCTAAACTAAATATCTCTACTAAATATCTAAGCTAAATTTGTAAACTAAATATCTACACTCTACACTACATTTTCTAAACTAAATTTATCTAAACAAATTTTCTAAATTAAATTTTCCACAATAATGCATTACAAATATTGTACAAAAAACTATATTTCTCTACATTTAAATTTGTACATCTAAATTTGTAAACTGCATCTACATTTCTAAATTTAATGTTCTAAACTAGATTTTCTAAACTAAATATGTAAACTAAATATCTAAGCTAATTTTCTAAACTAAATATCTAAACTAAATTTGTAAACTAAATATCTACACTAGATTTTCTAAACTAAATTTATCTAAACTAATTTTCTAAAATTAGAAAAATACCTGCAAATCCCGCGGCTTCTCCTCCTCTCCCTCTCCTCCCCCTCTCCTTCTCTTCTTCCCTCTCCTCCCCCTCTCCTCTTCTTCCCCTCTCCTCCTCTTCCTTCCTCTTCCTTCCTCTCTTCTGCTCTGTCTTCTCGCGCGGTGGAGAGAGTGATTGGCGAGCGAGCAGGCGTGGGGAAGAAAAGGGGCTCGGCCGTCGGGCTGTTTCACATGCAGTCGCCCCCCCGTTGGGCGACTCTTCTTCATGTCGCCGAACGGGGGGGCGATTCAATTGAATCGCTTAACGGGGAGGCGATTGCATTTAATCGCCCAACGGTTACCAGATTCTTTTTAAGTCGCGTTTTGGTGGGGCGACAAGCGTAAATCGCCCAATGGTTTGGCGACTCGAGTCTATTTGTGTAAAAAATTTTGTTGCGGGTATATTTCTGTATTTTCGAATAAAAATTTCTCCATATCAAGGGAGGAGAGAGGGAAGAAAAGGGAGGAGAGAGGGGATAGGAAACGACAGGTGGGGCTCGAACCCACAGCCTCCTGTGAAGCCCACCTCAAGAGTTAGCTCTTGTGACAAAGTGAGCAAGTTGGATATTCTGTTACGTAAGGAACTTATTATATTACTAAATCATATTGAATCGATGATCAGACCGACTAACCGCCGATTAGACCGATAAACCGGCGAGTCAAAAGGCGGATCAGATCGACGACCAGTCCGGCTTTAATAACTGTGCTTCCCAGTGGGAATGCGAAAGCTCTACCGTCCGTCAGCGTTGCACGGCGCGCGTAATCATTCACGTATGATGGAAGGATCGATGGAGTCCAAATCACCCAAGGTTCCAAACGCGTCCAGCTGAGCAGATAAAATAAGAGAGATCTGTTTGGGTGGCTGGCCCAGCCACTGGCCTGCCATGTCGCGACATCTTCAGTTACAGTGAAGTCACTGTGCATGCTAATCTATCTGGCTATGCCCATCAGCAGCCATGTCGCGACATCTTTAGTTATTACGGTCAAGATCGGTCTCAGAGTAAGTACTCGAGAAAGTCTCACGAAATGACAGGGAAGAAAAGTTTGCTTCGAATGCCCCAGAGGCAAAAAGAGTGGCTCTGATGAAACTCACCGCAGCCACTGTCAATGGAAGTACCGGTCCATCGCGAACCATGTGCATGCCACCGGGCTAACAGTTAAGGCCTCTCGAAGTCTCGATTCAGTTTTTAACTTTTAATTTACTATTTTATTTTTTTTAATTTTTTATGTTTATTTCTTGGGTTTCTTTGTATTATTCAAAATAGGATAACCTATTTTTTATTTTTAAATTTAATTACGTTAAAAACTATCAGCTACTATAGAGCAAAATAAATCAGTTATAGTAAAAAAAATAGTTCTGAACACAACAACTAGTAATGAAAATGCACAAATGCATTAAACGCTTAATTTGGAATGTTGCTGCTCTCGGAGCCTTCGAGTTTGGAGAAATTGGCTCGGTGGCACGAAAACAGGACATGTTTGGCCATACTCCTTTCGTAAGTGAAAGAGTTAGGCACACTTTAATACCACCAAAAGATACCATTGTTCCTTCTTTTTACGGCTTGGCTTGGATTTTCCATTCTTTGTTATATTTTCGCAATAAAAAATCATAAAATCCATAGAGTGCCCTTGGCTATCATTTCCATTCTTTGTTATATTTTCGCAATAAAAAATCATAAAATCCATAGAGTGCCCTTGGCTATCATTTTCCATTCTTTTAGTAGAGGGAGATAGAGGAGAGGTGACAGCGGGAGCAATGTAATACAGGCGGTCAGAGAGATGTATTGATTGATGAGGGTTTGACCAATGCACTGCTCTGCTCTGACCCTCCCCTCCCCTCCCCTCCCCTCTGCCGCCTCCATATATTATTTCATTCCCTTTCACTCACTAGTTAGGCAGCTGGAGTCGAAGAGCAAGAGGACCAGAGGTTAAGTTTTTCTTTCTTTTTCTTTTTCTAAGCTACCCTAGGGGTGTTTAGTTGCATGTCATGCCAAAATTTTGTGTCCAAATTCTATAAAAAAAAGTGTGCCAAAGAGGTGGCAAGCCACAACTTTGAGCAAATTGTTGGTCTCAAATGTACCAAGATTTGGCAAAAAGTTCTCTGTATGACATATGGAGTATAGTGCTAACATAGTATAGCGTGCCTCTTCTTTTCAGCTTTTAAAAATCGTTGTTTCTATAGTAATTAGTTTTCAAATAGAGTTTCTCTCCGTACTCTCTCGTAAACAGCGAAAGCCATAAACCGCAAACCAAAAAAATAGGCCCAAATACTAGCCTAACAAAATCAAACATAGCTAACTTCAAAAACGTTATCGTATGACCGCGTCGCAACTTCCAACTAAGTCACGTCTTTGTTCCCCACCGCTACCTTCTCCATCCCTTGCCCCACCGCCTCCGCCTCTACCTTTCTTCGCGCCCTCGCTACCTCCAGTTCTACCTCTTTCCCCCACCTCACCGCCTCATGCGAAGCCCCGATTGTTTTCTTCTTATCCATCGCTTCACCACCATGGCCGCCTTCTAGAGCTCTAGTGATGGCTCCACCTGTTGCTCACGCACCATGCTGGTAATCGAGTCACCATCATGAGCCCATCATAACTCTACACAGGCACGCTCCGCCGTCTGGAGCTACGAGGAGAACCCTAGGCATGCCATTGGTGCTGCCCCAATTTTCTCCTTGTCGGATCTTGTGACAACCATGGTGGAGGATTGGAAGTGGTTCATGTTGCCGGGTAAAATCTCAAAGTGCCTATTTGAATGTTTTTGAAATTTTTGAGTGGAAAGTTCTATTTCAATTGATTGGTTGAAAGTGTTATGAATTGGCCATTGAGTTAAAAGTTGTTCTTACAACTGAAAGTTTCATTTTGTTTGAATTGAAAGTGTTTCGAATTCGGTTAAAAGGTCTTTGAGTTGAAAATTGTTTGGTTGAAAGTTGACATAATCGGTTTGAAAGTTTGAAGTTGAAAAGAGGAGGGAGGAAGGAAAGGGTAAGAAGCATGTGCTACTTGTGCGTGTAACAGCGATTACCCTGTCTAACTTATAGGTGGTAGATGCTTATTTAGGTTTAAAAGCTTAGGCTTATGATCTTTTTTACTGTAGTGGCTAAAAATGTATTGTAGCTGTTGGTAGCTTTTCAGTGTAATTAAATTTAAAAATAAAAAATATTATATCATCGCAAAAAATACAAAGGAATAAAGAAAATAACAAAAAACCAAAAAAGCTAATTAAAAAACAAGAAGGTAGACACAAAAGCTAGAAACAGAAGTTTAGTGAACAGAACATGACACCAACCAAACACACCACAAAGTAACCCACTTAGAGAGGAAGATAGCGTAGATAGGGAAAAAAGAGAGAAGAGCAGAGAAATTTAAAACAATAAATTGGAGGGCCCCGGCCAAGTAACCCCATACAAAACTGAAACAAACCAAGAGGAGAAGAGGAGCCTTTTGGACTGCTTCAATGGTCTTCTATTTTGTCATCTAACTTCTTAATTTTATTTTTTTAGGATTTTGTCTATTCTTTTATTCTTTATTCAGATGCATTGTTTATAATAATATAATTTTTTCTTCTATTTTTTAAATTTAATTACATTAAAAAAAGTTAACATCAACTATAGTATATTTTTAACCACTACAGTACTGTGGTGACTAAAAATATACTATAGCTGCTATTAATTTTTTTAGCATAATTAAATTTAAAAAATAAAAATTTATATCATCATGAATAATACAAAAGAATAAAAATAAAAGCTAAAAAACGAAATTATCAGACTACCAGTGAAATGAGCACCACCTTGGCCATGTGATACATACATACATTACATACATGATATAAGCACGCACCAGTTGTTCCCTCCTCTCTTCCTTGCCGAGCAAACACATCAGCGGGACGGAAAGAGAGATCAAGAAGAAGAAGAAAGGACGATGGGGACGGGGTGGCGGAGGGCACTGTGCACGTCCGTCCGCCGAGATGACCACGACGCCGCCACCAAGCGCCGCCCGCATGACGCGCCCAGCCCCCGGACGCCCGGCAAGCTTGGAGGATTCTTCTCCGGCATTGGCGGCGGCGGAAGCAACCCCTCCACGCCCGCCCTCCGCTGCCGTACCAACCCCCCACCGCAGCCACAGGTCGGTCCGGAGGCCGCCGCCGCCGTGACCCCGCCGCCCTCGGCGCCCGCGCCGGCCAAGAAGAGGATGCCGCTGCTGCAGGCGCTGTCGGCGCCGTCGTCGCCCAGATCCCCATCCAGATTCGCGCTCTTCAAGGCCTCCATCCTCCCTACCAAGGTCTGTCTTTCTGTCTGTATCCTATCCAAGTAGCGTCACACACTCTCCATGGCTTCTTGAACAAAGAAACAGAAAGGAAAAAACGATTTTTTCTGTCTCCTATCTCTTCTTTTGTTGTTGTTGAGTGCTGCGATGCAATGCAAAAGCAAATGTTGTTGCTTCTCTCTCTTACCTTGGCCGCTGCTAATTGGCGATCCCCATTGGAGAACAAATCAACAAATCATTACCACCACCCCCTCTGTTTTGTCCTAATCCTCTTCCCTCTCTTCCTCTTCTCTCTTGAGATTCGATTCTCCTTGTAATAATTAACTAATTATTATTATAGGGCAGTAGCAGCTTTACGATCCACCCTTTTGTTTTTGCTTGACACCTTTCTTGATCTTTTTCCGTCCAGTCCAATTTGGCTCTGTCATTTCAGATACTGGATGACAATTCAGATCCCCTACCAACCTTTTCCTCTCTTTTGTTTTATGGAGAGATGAGATCTCTCTTCTCAAGACATAAAAGAGGGACATAGAGGGGAAAAGAAGAAGACGCCGAGAATGATCTCGAAGGAAGATAGTACCAGGAGAAGCAGTAGGATGCAAATTGTAAGAGGGAAGAGAAAAGGCTGCTCCTCCTTTTGGGCTTCATGTCAAGTGAAAGAAAGGAGGAGAGAGAACCTGGGGGTGGAGCCTAGCTAGAGCTAGATGGGAAAAAGATAGATCAGATCAGACCAGCTTTATCTTGATTTTGATTGAGTACTCAAATGATTCACATTCCATCCTAATTCCTAGTGCTACTGCCCAAAATGATCTTTTCCTCCTTCCAATGTTGCTTTCCTTTCGTCTTCTTTGCTTCGTTTTCCATGAATTTTTTTCCCTTCTTCGAGTGATTTTGATTGATTGATGACTGGCGTGCAGGCTCGGTGCGGCGTGTGCTCTCACGGCGTCAAGAACGGCGGCAGCTCGGCGGTGTTCACGGCGGAGTGCTCCCATTCCTTCCACTTCCCCTGCATCGCCGCCCACGCCCGCGCCACCTTCTCCGGCGCCCTCTCCTGCCCCGTCTGCTCCGCCCCGTGGCGCCAGGCCCCCTTCCTTGCCTCCCTCCGCCTCCACCACTCCTCCGTCCCCGCGGTCGCCATCGACGACAATGCCAAGAACCGCTCCCCCCACCACAAACGCAGGGTCTCCGATGACTCCGGCCGCAAGACGCCGCCCTCGTCCGGCGTCCCCAAAGTGTACGACGACGACGAGCCTCTCCTGGTGCCCAAGGCCGCCGCCGCCAACGGTGGGTTCAACCCGATCCCGGAGGCCGACGAGGATGACGCGGGCAGGGAGGGCGAGTTCAGGGGCTTCTTCCCGCACCCGCCGCGGCCGAGAACCGGGCTGGCGGTGACCGTGGCGCCGGAGGCTGCCCTGGTGTCGTCCGGCCGGAGGCATGGCAAGTACGTGGTGGCCGTGAAGGTGAAGGCGCCCGGGCTGCGGTCGTCGTCTGCGCGCCGCGCGCCCATTGACCTGGTGACCGTGCTGGACGTGAGCCAGGGCATGATGGGCGAGAAGCTGCAGACGCTGAAGCGAGGGATGCGGTTGGTCATCGCGTCGCTCGGCCCGGCCGACCGCCTCTCCATCGTCGCCTTCTCAGGCGCCGCTAAGCGCCTGCTGCCGTTGCGGCGGATGTCAAGGCAGGGGCAGCGGTCGGCGCGCCAGATCGTGGACCGGCTCGTGGTGTGCGCCGCCGCGCAGGGGCAGGAGCAGGCGCAGAACGCCTGCGTCGGCGACGCGCTGCGCAAGGCCACCAAGGTCCTCGAGGACCGCCGCGACCGCAACCCAGTCGCTACGGTCATGCTCTTATCGGACACGCAGCAGCAGCAAGATCACCATGCTCTACGCCGCCCACAAGCAGCAGCTCCTCTGGCCACACGCTTCACCCACGTGGAGATCCCCATCGGGCCAGGAGACGAGCCGGTGGTGGCCAAGGAGGAGCAAGGCGGAGCACCCCCTGTGGAGCACGCCTTCGCGAAATGCCTCGGCGGCCTTGTTAGCGTCGTCATGCAGGAGGTGCACTTGGACCTCGCCTTCCCGACGGGGGAGATAACGTCGGTGTACTCTAGCGGTCCCGGGCAGCAGGCCGTGGCCCTCGCCGGCGGCAACGGCGGTGCGGCGCTCAGTGTCCGGCTGGGCGAGATGTACGCGGAGGAGGAGCGGGAGCTGCTGGTGGAGCTGCGGGCGCCATTGGGCGCGCGGCACAACCACCCGCACTCGCTGTCCGTGAGGTGCATCTACCGCGACCCGGCCTCGCAGGACACACTGCGCGGCGCCGAGCAGCCGCTGCTGCTGCCCCCTCTCCACGGCGGGAGTTCCTCACAGCGCCTCCACGACCTGTTTGTGGCCACCCGTGCGGTCGCCGAGTCGCGGCGGCTGGCAGAGCTGAGCGACTTCGCGACGGCCATCCACCTGCTCTCGTCGGCGCGGACGCTGGTGCTGCAGTCGACGCCGACGCAGCAGCAGCAGGACCTGATGGGCAGCCTCGACACGGAGCTCAGCGACATGCGGTGGCGGCGCAGCCAGCAGCAGCCAGTGACGCCGACGTCCAGGAGCAGGAGGGAGACGCCCGTGGGGACGCCGCGGGGGGAGCCGCTGACCCCGACGTCGGCGTGGCGCGCGGCGGAGCAGCTGGCGAAGGTGGCAATCATGCGCAAGTCGATGAACCGGGTGAGCGATCTGCACGGCTTCGAGAACGCGCGCTTCTGAACGAACACGTAATCTGAGCCGTTTGTCCCCCTTTTTGTGCGGAATGTGAATCGACGCTTGAGCAGCAGCAGCAGCAGTGAACGGCTAGAGTTAATTGTTACTTTGTTAGTCAAGCAAAGTGAAATAGGATAAATATCCTTCATTTCCTTCTTGTTCAAAGATTTTGTTTCTGTTTTTTTGCTTCCTTCTTCGTTTTCTCTCCTCTCAGTTGGGTTCATCAATGGTAAGTGAATTGGTCCTGTCTTCTCCGTGCCTGTGCCATTTCTGCACCTTTTTTTTTTTTCCCGTAAAAGCATAAATCTATCATTAGATCATTAGATGGACCCTAGTTGAATGAATCAAGGGGAGGCGTGACAAGATGTGAGGAAGAAGGATAAATTGCTGAGGGTCTAACGTTACTTCTCTGCATGGAAGGAGTTGATGCTATCCATGACCAAGTGCAGTGGTCAAAGTAGTTTTAAATCGATCAACAGAAGCACCATCCTCGTGGAGGAGAGCGGCCTCTATCTTCGCCTCCGATGGGGAATTTCCCCGTGGGGGAATTGCCACCCCTGAGGCAAGGGGATCAGACAGGCACTACTGTTGTTTGATGCTGGTTGATCATTATCATTCATGCTGTTGCCTGTTGCACAGTGTAAACGGCTGTGTGTGCCAGGGCCTGAAGAGCTGCTTTGCTCAATGTGCTGACTGGTGTGCAATCTTGAATCTTGTGCATGGGGGCAAAGATTACTGTGATGCTCTGATCCTGACCTGACCTGAGCTGAGTTTTTTTGTTTTAACCTGTAAATGCTGAGTGAGCCACACTAACCATCCCATCATCATCCTCATCATCATCATCATCAAAACAACAAGAGTCAACAATGAGGTGAAATGAGAAGGGAGGGGGTGATTCATGCACCCCCTTTGCTTTGCTGGGTTGATGCTTGATAGGTTGGTGTGGGGTTGCATGCTCTCTCATTAGGAGAGGGAATATGGGAGCAGTGGACTGATTGCTGCGAACAGGGATGTCCATTGCAAAACAGTGTGCTGCTCATCCCATCTTCCTCCTCTTTTTCGCCTCTCTGGCCCATCAGTTTTTTTTTAATTTTTGACGCAGCAAACAAAGATCTTTCTCAGTCTTCCCTTGCACAGTCCCTGCTCTGTTCTCTCTTTGCTTCTCTGTTCTGTTCTGACAAAGCAGTTAGTAGCACTGGAGCAGGTATGGAACGAGCAGTACTATTGCTTGCATCAGCGGGCACTATCTTCGCATAGTACTGTAATGCCAATAGAAAGCAAAAGAGATGGGAAGCGAAAATCGAAAACAATTCAAAAGGGAATAAAAAGGGTTTTTCTGTTAGAATCTTTCGGTTTAAGAAATACGGAATGAAATATCGCTCATTGAGATTTGCAGACTGTCTAGGGTTGGTCGGCATTTATGGACTTCATCATTCGGCAATAGAAAATCCATCGCCCATGTTTTTACCGATTTATCTTTCGCAATAGAAAAACCCAAAGCACAGTGCCGAGAACCCCTTTTGGACCAATGGTCCAAGAGTTTTTATCCACCCCACAATCGGCCAAGGCTGAGTTGTCAATAGGGTGAGGGTAGCCATGACATTTCACATTCAAGGAGAGAAGCCAGCCAATCCTCCAACCATTTGTAAGCACGACCAACCTCTCCTCTTCTCAACTAACTTCATTTTCTTCCCCAAACCGAGAGAACACCAGAGGCAAAGTGAGGAGCCGTGCGTAGCTTGGCCAATCACAAAAAGCCAAGCCAAGCATCCCACCCAAATGCAATGGCCACACAAAGATTGTAAGGAAGAGAGCATGGAGGAGAGGAGCTCTAAGGAGTTAGGAAAGACGGCGGAACAAGGATAATGACATAGGAAACGTCAACGACCGCTAGGAACCCCAACCCTTGTCATTGCTCTGTGAAAAGTCCCCAAAATTTCAAAAGGAATTTTTCTTGAATTTTTGCTGAATTTTTGGTTGAAATCTGAAAACTTCCTTTTCGGGAAAGTTCTCCCCGGAATCCGCTTTCTCTTTCTGGCCGGGCGTCTCTTCCCTTTGCTGGCGCCCCGCCTCTTCCCGTTTTCCCCGTTGCCTGACTCCTTCTCCTGCTGGCGCTTCCCCCTCTGCCGCTGGCGCCTCCTCTCCCTCGGGCGCCCCTCCTCCTGCTTCGACGCGCCTGCTCCTCCTCGCGCCGCCTCGCGCGCGCGCGCTAGCTCTGCGCTGCGCGCGCGCGCCGCCCGCGCCGCGCGCCGTGTCGCGCTGTCCCGCGCGCGCCGGTTCCTCCTCGCGCGCGCCTCCCGAGCGACCCGGTTCGGAAGGTGGACGCCGCGCGCCACGCCGCCCGCCGCCGCTCCGCCCACTGCGATCGCCGCTCCTCCCTCTCCCGCGCGACGCGCGCGCCCCGCCCGGCTCGAGCTCACTGCTCCCATCCTCGTCGCTCGCCATAACTCCCCTACAGAGCTGGCGTCACCACTCCATCCCGCGGAGGAGACGCCCCACCCACTCCGGTTGACCCCGGCGCGCGCCCGTTGCCTTCTCCCCGATGGATCCTCCTCCCTCCCTCGGATTCTTCCCTTCCCCGCGCGGGTATAAAGCCCCTCCCTCGGCTCCCTCTTCCTCCTTTGCTTCCCGAACCACTCCAACCCTTCCATTCACTCCCCACCACTCTAGAGCACCCCCCTGAGCCGCCGATTGGAGCCCCGCCGCCCGAAGCGCCGCCTTTCCTCACCCCTGCGCCGGCGACCTCGGTGAACCGATCTTCCTTCTCCCTGGCTCATTTTCCAATTGCATTCGCCAAAAGCATCCTCAATCCCTCCTAATCACAATGCTATACTCGTTTGGCCAGGAGGATTACCATGAAGCCCTCGCACCGACGACCTTTCTCCGGCCGTTGCCCTCTCCCGTGGCCAGCTCGTTTGGGAACTCCCCAGCTGACGCCACCACCGCCACTGTAAACCTCTAGCTCCCCTCACCGTGAAACCGCCCCCGATTCGGCCCCTAACAGCTCCGGTGACCCCTTCCCGCCAGAGAGCCGAAACCACCCTCATCTCCCTCCCGCTCTCTCCTCTGACTCCCTCGCCTTCCAGCCACCCAGAATGAGTCCCCCTCACGAAGACACGCCTGCCGGTGCCCTTGGTTGCCGCCGACGAGCCTCCCTGCGCCCGGACCACTCTCGCCGCCGTGGCTGATCCGCGGCGCCTCGGGGTGGAGGTAGAAGACGGGGGGACGTGGCCCCATCTCGTCCGCCCGTTCCTCCTGTCACCTTATAACGTCGGCCACCCGATGGCGACACCCCTCGACCGTCGGATCTTCGTAAACTCCTCCCCTCCCGTTCGTTCGATCAAACCGTACCGATTCGGCCGCCCTCGTCGTATCGCTGACGTCCGATCGCCCCACCCCGCATCAAGTCCGCCCGCTCCCTCGCCATCCCGCCCGTCCAGCTTTGCCACGCGTCGCCCATCCGTCGGGACGGGGCGCGCGCACGGGCCTCCGGCCGAACGCGTGCGTGGGCCGCTTCTCTCCGGCTGCGCGTCCCAGCGCTGCGTTTAAACTCTGGGCGGGCTGCATCAGAGCAAGCGGCCGGCCACCATCTTATTCACCCGATTTTTCCCGGGTTTAATCATTTCCAAAATCCAGAAAAATCCAATTAAATCCTAGAAAATCACAGAAAATCCCAAAAATTACCAAATTTAACCACTTTGCTCCAAATAATGTCCTGAACCCATTTTTGGCCTCCTTTCCACCAAAATCATCCCAGATAAATTCCTAAAATTCCATTTGAAGGATTTATGCATTTTACTCCTTTTTAATAGATTATTTTTCCTCGCTTGATTAGGCTTAAGCCGGATTTATGTTATTTTCTGTGTTTGCGCTAGTGTCGGAGATCCCGGAAGCTCAAGTGCAGTCGCAGGATCCAGGAGCTTCTACGTTCGAGCTAGCTGAGATCATCCGGATTGACGGCAAGTCCCAAATTCTTTGATCATGTTTGTAACCCTTGCCATATAATTACGTTATTATGCTATTTGCATTATACTAATTGTGAAATGTTAATTCAAAGTAAAATAAAATGTTTAGAATGACCTGTTAAGTAGTTAATCCTACCACCGACAAATGCCATGTTAAACTTGTAGCCATGCCTTTGTAACCCTAGAAATAATTATCTGTTAATCTAGATAACTGTAAGATATTATTATCACTCAAAAGTCTTATACTAATAAGGTCGTGGCAGCGAGCCAACAGAATTTGTAAAACCCGACTCTAAGGTAGGGTGGTATGGGACACCGTATCTTAGAGCGGAGAGTGCCGGCGTGCACAAGGTAGGGTAAGGGGGTTGTGGTGCATCGCAAGATGATTATTCACCCATCTCTTACCCTAGGATTGAAGGAAGGGGGGTTGTGGTGCATCGCAAGGTGATTATTCACCCAACACTTACCCTAGGTTGGGTCGCGGGCCTGGTAAGGTTGCGGGCCATGTGAAAATATAAGGACTGAAATCCTTACGCTGAGCAAATGTCATAGTGACTTGTCAACCCTGGTTTAGTACCTGCTCAACTTAAGTGAAACCCCGCATTGGGAGTCAGAGCAAGACAACGATAGGTCCCCACAACTCGGGACCGGCGTTCCGCGATGGCCAGCGGACGCCCGAGGATGTGCGGGGTTATTATCTATCGGGTGGAGTGTATACCAAGGGTTGAGCAGCGAAACGACCTGGTTTTCTTAACTCTTTAGCGAGAGTTGAGGGATCGTGTGGGTAAAGCTGAGCAAACTCTGCAGAGTCAAACAAATGGTATTCGAATACGCCGTGCTCCCGGTTATTGGAGCTGTGTCACTTGGGTGATTCCAGCAGCGAAGCTTAAGTAGTTTTGTTCATGTTTTAACTTGATTAGTTGGTTAATTAACTCTTCATGAAAACCCCTGAGATCTTAAGAAGTAAGTTTTGAGTCCATTTTATAAAATGTTTGCGAATAAAACTGCATCCACCAAAGTTAATAAACCAAGTATACTCCCTTCCTTTGACATTCCGTGCATATAGTAAGTTAGGATCCCTTTGGGATTTGCTGAGCCGGTTGATTGGCTCACGGCTTGCTTTTGCCTTTCTTTAGAGGATCAAGACGAAGGTGTTTGTCTCCCCGTTGAGGAAGTCCCGGAAGGTCTCTTCTTCGACGAGGACCCGTGGCTTTAGGTCTTGGCCGCGCTCAAGCGGATATTGGAGCTTCTGTAATGTAATTATACTTTGGGCTTGCACGCCCCGCTGTCAAAAACTGGATGTTAATCCTTATGTAAAATATATGCTGGATCTTGTTGTAAGCATGCAATGGTATACTCTTGCGCGACACTCCATAACCGTTCATGAGTGAACAGTTGCGGGGTGCCGTGTCCGTACGCGCCCTGGAAACGGGGGCGTTACACTCTGTTTCTTTTCTAGCCTGGTAAAGTAAGTAGGATCCCTCACCATCCCATTTTCTTCTCTCACGGTCCACAACCACAACATGAGCCGCACCACACCGGCGGTGAGCCCGTAGGAGCCGTTGCACACCCTTGGAAGGGAGAACATGCTCTCTGGCGCATGCTCCCTCCTAAGTTTCATCGCGGCGATGCCAGTAGGCCTTCCCAAACCGAGCGTGCATAAGAGTAGAAGCAATATGAAAATAGAATCTAAATAAAAAATGTGTAAGGTAAAGACAGGTAATAGAATGGACCATCCTAGGGTAGGAAGGGGGAAGGAGCCGCTGGAGAGGAGCTGAGGGGGCAGGCAAGGCGTCGAGGCCATCGACGGCAGCAAGGTTGAGAGGGAGGCGACCTATGGTGAGGAGGCGGCCAGGATCGAGCCGGTCTATTAGATCTGTGGGAGCCAAAGCTGAGGCCTCGAGCTGGTCGACGGTGGGCTGTCACCGGTAGGCTCGAGGGCACAACGAAGGTGTGTAGATCGGGTGGCGGTTAGAGGCGCAGTGGCAAAGAAGCGAAGTCGGAAGGTCGGAGGCCGAGCCGTGGCACCGGTAGCTGAGCCCCAAGAGGTGCCATGGGGGACGGTCGATACCGAAAACGACATCGGTAAGGAACCAGCCATATGCACAGGAGGGAGAGGGAGGACCGAGTAGGGAGCCGAGGTGCGACGCCGGGTGGGGGAAACGGTGGAGGACTGGTTTGATCTGAGGAATACAATACCTCCTAATGCAATGATAGTGATGTGACATGAGAATGAAGCTATACCGGTATATACAATGTGATGAGCAAATGAGCATGTTGAGTAGTTTGCAGTGCACCAATGCAATGATAGTGATGTGACATGAGAATGAAGCTATGATGATGATGAGACGTGCGCATGAGCATGTGCATTGCGTTGCAGTGCATCAATGAAAGAGAATAGTATAAGTGCTCATTGTTAGATCATGTAGGTAATGTGAATGACATGGATGTGTGCCTTACGATTAATGGAGAGAAAGCAATGATGATAGGGTATGTGAAAAATGATATGATCATATTCATGCTTTTGTTGTATGAATATTTACTGTTTTGTTGTGTATTTGGTGAGTTCTTAGACTCACGATTGTTTGTTGTGTTTTTTAGGTAAATTGAAGGCTGCATGTATAGGCAGGAACAACATATTTATTCCATATGCAATCAGTAATTCGCACTCTACCTTTAGTGATTTATGTCGACTTTAATGACGTGCTTAAATAGCTAGTGCTAAGATAGTATGCATCCATGGAAATACTTAGACGTGTATAGTTTATGTGTTTCCTTTCGAAGATTTGCAAATGTGTACATTTGCTTCAGTGCCCATCGTTTAAGTGTATGTCGCTTAATATAACGAAGAATTTTAAATAGTGAAGTTGCTGCCTAAGTCTAGCAGCAACGATTGTTCATTGTGGTATTATAGAATAGTGGTACCGAACACAGAGGTTAGACCGAGGTGTTACAAGTACATGAAAAGAAAACATATGCGCCGTGTACATATTCGTATCGCCATACAAATGAGCCCCGATGGGACCGACCAAATTACTGTTCAGTTTGTACAAATAAAATGCTGAGAGCAGAATCTTCATTCTAGTATTATTTCACTTCACCCAGAAGAAAAGAAATCATTTCCACATGAAGAGAAAACTTGTAGGTTCTGGCTGTTAGTTATGATCAGCTAACTTCAGGATAAGAAAAAAAAAGAAATTCTTGTGTCACTGATGATAATATATATGATATGCAATATAGGCATGCTCAGGTAGGTGCAGGCACATATGCCTAGACTTTTGTAGCAAAACTACGTGTTTCATCAATAATATAGGAGAGAAGAAGAATGAAATACTTTACAGGTTAATGTGTGTGTGTATGTGCGCGCTTGCTTTTGAACCTATTTGTACAAAAGGTTGTAAGCTGGCAGGTCATGGATTCGATGGAGGTCCTCCAGAGATAGCTCTCTCTCCAGCTGCAACTTTGTTGCTTCCAGCACTTCCTGGATTGGGGATTTATCATTAGTTGCTCATCACTAGTCCAAATCAACCTCACATAAAATGTTCTGAGGAAAAGAAAAAAAAAAGAAATACCATACTTTGAACTGCATATAAGAGGCACGCATTGCTAGCCACTGAGCATCCATCATCTCGAAAGCTATACAGTATAGGACGTCAAATGCCTCTTCATGTTCTAAGACGTAGCAAACAGACAAGGCATAAGTGTTTTCAAGCATTACATAGCAATCCAAAATTCAAAGATTTCATCAAAGAGCACTGCTCACCTGACAACACTCTGACAAAGTTAATCCCTGGCAAAGATTTCGGTCGTGCTGAGCAGCCAAGATGAAACCAAAAAAAAAAAGGGAAAAGAGGCGCATCAATGATAGCTTAGTATTGGGGCATTATATATCTGCTTGTCTGAACGAAGAAATGCCAGTGGAGCTACTACCAAATTACGGAACCAGCGACAATTCCGTAGTTGCATTCAAAGGGCACATGAACAATCAAGCAAAAATAAGCCTTTGTTTGTCAAAGCATAGAGATTTGTAATTATTAGTCCTCAACTCAATGATTTTGGTGAGACCCACTGATTCTATATACAGGTAATGGTAGCATAGCAGGGCCACTCTAATCACAACACAATTAGACTGTTGGGCATCAGTTAGCAGTTAGCACCAGCTGTATGTGTGTATTAAAATGCTTATGATGAAATGGTCATACTCAAATCAAAAGATTCCTTATATCGCGAAAAAAGAAAACCAAAATATTACTAGTGAAGGCCAGTACCAGATCATTCATTCTGTTGTTTTATATATGCTGATTTAGTTGTTTGACTGGTACGGATGAGGCACATGGTAGGCGTACTTTGACCAATACTGATGCTATCTACATAGTCTACGTAATTCTTAGGTTTGGTACTTTCGCATATGAGAAGAGTGGTCGGTTCTTAAACAAGTAGAGGGAAATGAGTAAACACTAGATATGCCGGCCCCCTTTTTATTGTGTTGTGACTTGCTTATGATTGACGTATATACCTGAGTTGAGCTCCAACAGTTGAATCAACATGAATGAGACATTAACACCTGCGACGGCAAAGGGGTACTCCCATGTGGCTCGCATTCCTTGTTGTTTGAGTAACAACCTCTGGAAAGAAGCCTGCTTGTTGAGAGTGAGCAGCAACCATAGTGTATGTCAATATGACAGTCAGGAGTACTCAGGCCACATTCTCACTACAAAAGGAGTTAGGTCCCGTTCTTTTCAGCTTTCTAGCCGGCGTTTGACTTCGACTTCTTTCAGTAGTCACTATTTATTAGACTAATAAGCCGCAGCCAAAAACCATAAGCCATAGTCTAAAAGAACGTCCCCTTAATTTACAACATGAACTTTTTTCTAGATTACTAACACAAAAAGGACATACCGGATATGTTCTTGCAAAATATAAAAGATTCTCAAGTGAAACAAATCCACAGCCCCTGAAAGTCAAAATCAGACCATACTGTCAAAACTCTTTCAGGAAGACATAAATAAGTTTGTACACTCTACAAACAGTTGATTTTGGGAGTGTTAAGCAAGAAAGAGTATTTTGTTCATAGATAAACTAATTAGAGAACTAAAGAACACAGACAATGTACTTCACGAACAGACAAACCTATCATACAGCTAGAACTAGAAGTACCTGAAATCAGTCGATGGGTTTGGGCCCTGCCACCCCATATCTTTCCACTGTTCTGAAACTAAGCTAGTGAGCTCTGTATCAGGAAAGGAATTACTCCAAAGAGCCCTAAGGGCTTCCTACAACCACAGTCCAGCAGATGTACAGTGCACAAGCAATCATAAACTGGAAGTCAATAAGGTAGAGATGAATTACAAATAGATAACTAGTTAAAAGTATGAGATTTCTTACCTGATGATCTGGTCGAGTTTCGTCATATGGTACATTTAGTCTTTCCCTCAACTTTTGCAGCCGTTGTTCCTGAATAGTTAGAAAAAAGTTGGTTCAGTTGCAAGAAGGGAAGGCATTTGGCAGAACATCCGTATCCTTGCAAAGTTGATTGCACAGAGAAATCATTGGTTACTTTAGCAGTTTAGCTGAGTTCCTTCCCTAGGTTCCTTCCATTCTGACATTAGGATTAACATGTTTGTTTTATCAATAAAGTATTAACACCAGTTGGGCACTAAAGCTTAAGACAAAATCTACATCATAAGATACCTAAAAGGGGGATCTCTGTCATTTGTTTTTTCATATGTAAGTTCAGTAAAGCTTGTTGGGACTTGGAAGTCAATTGATATCAAGCAGAGAACTGACTTGGATCTATATCTAATGCAATTGAATGCAAGTATGCAACAATGGCTAATGAGTTTTAAGCAGTATCCTGAGCTATTAGTGCATCTGGACACTGCATAACAGAAAAAAAATCTTTGGTGGCTGCACCTCCACAGTTCATCGATAGTGAATGCCTCCTCGAGGGTTATAAACTACTCTCTGTCATAGGTTGCCTTTTTCTAACTTCAAACAACGGGTGTCTTCATTCATGACTTGATGCCTTTCATATAATTTTCCCTTTCTTTTCTTGTATCTCTTCTTGTGTAGAATTTCTCTACTACTCTTTTTATTTTACTTCATTTTCTACATGATCTTCCATACTGGGATCCCCCTCTCTCAAAAAACAGAGAAGGGTGAACATGTGAACTTTAGTTGGTTCCTTGCATTATAGATTATTCAGATCAGAATCAGAACATTAGAAACTGATGTAATAATTTCTATCTCCAGCTATGTTGTTAGTTAGCAAAGCTAGCCTCCATCAGCAATAGAAGTTGAAAATATAATTGAAGCTGTCTTTTGCACATGAAAAATATAATGGAGACAGTCTCAATACAAAAAATAGGAACAATTGATCCTTGTACATTTAATAAGGAAGTAAATGTTGTGAAGGTTACTAAATGTGGTGCTTTAGTCAATAGGTAGTTCTATAAAACACCCAATGATGTTCTCTAACAATCTTTACAAAAGAAATTAAATATCAGTAGTTCAGAACAGAAGCATTTGAAAATAAAATTGAAGTACATAGTTTCTCTTGTTTTGCTGATAACTTACTCTTCTACTACCCCAAAAAATCAGAAAAAATCATGTATTTGATAGAAAGAAAAGTGGGAGTTGAGGACTGAAATATAATGTGCCTTTGGGCATGCTAAACTAATACAACTTCACCTGAAGAGGGGTTAGCTCAAAGGTCTTCTCGGCATTGACTTGACGCCTTTTACCTGAGCTGTTGAAAAGCCCTCCAAACCATGTCCTATTTCCAACCATAGCATCAACTGCAATCGGGTTATTTATAAAATAACTGTTAGAATCATTAGCAATAAAATATCTCCCAAAAAAGCATAAAACATATGCTAAATTTATTCAAGAGCACAACTGGCAACCTGGAAAGCCTACACAAAATCGTCAGAAAATAATTCTATTCAAAATTTGAAAAGCATTCAGGGACCAGGGATGTGGATTTCACCCTCCAGCAAGTGCCTAGGATGTTCATGATACTAATCAGTTCAAATCAAAGGATCAGGGGGAAAAAGTCATCGTGAGTTTAAATCTTGAAGCTGCCATGTCAAATATGTAAAAATGTAAGTTGCAGTCCAATGCGTTTTCTTCAGAAGGTAAAAATGACACCACCATTTCTGACAGTGGCACAGTACTAAACTAAACATCAACAAGGAATGTTATCTATGTCTAGCTTTTGGGCTAGAGTAGTACATTGAATTTACGAAACATGAATATTGTATACTAAGTATTATTGGTTGGATTTGGACTTGTATGCACAAACCAAGTTACCTTGGCAATCCCAGGAAAATGGTAAATGGATTTCTGTACATAGACACAGTAGTGATTGAATGAGCAATATAGTCTCTGATCACCAAAAGGAAATTCATGCAATGTGTTTCTCCATTAGAAACTATGGGAAAATTGCGGCACGGCATTGTATTTTTGGCTATTCAATTCGCCCTCTTATTTTTCTCTCATCATGGCCTACCTGTCTGCAAATGTTCATACCAAAAGAAGATATGCAGAGTACAGAGATGGATGACATACAGTTGCGTTCTAAATTTATATAAAAAAACTAAATGTACTACATTCTGAGATTGCAATGTTATATAACTGAAAGAAAAAGCAAGGAGCGAGCGGATGATGATACCTGTTGGCGTTGGAGTTGAAATGGAATGCCCATCAAAGAAGAGGGAGGGCGGGCGCTAGCTCCCAATCCCTCTCGCCAATCTCTTGCCGCTCGCTCTTTCTCAATGGGTATACGATCGTACTCGAGTAAGGTGGGGGGATGGATGAATCAATGAAATAAGCTAGCAGTGCATGACGATGGGAAGGGTGGTGGTGGGATAGGAAGGAGACGAGGGCTCCATGATGCATGGACCTGTGCTTCCTTTTGTTTCTTTCACGTATTCTCTGTCCTGTTGTCCTATCCTGTCGGTTAAAGAGAAATATATTCTTGGTCGTCCTCCTCTCGCAGTTCTTGTTGTTCTTGTTCTTGGAGGGGCAGAGAGAGAAAGAAACAAGAGAGCAGATGGGGAAGGAAGAAAGGAGGGAGGAGGATGGAGAATTGGAAGTTGATTCCAATCCAACCTCTTCCCCCTTCGACAGCTTGCCTGCCGACGACCAGCAGTAGTGATCAGCGCTATTTGTTCGCCTTGCGATCCTCTCCATCCCCCCGTGTTTCTCTAAGTGGCCTGACATGCCGCTCGTCTCGCCCCACCATCCGTTCCTTCCTTCCTTTTGGGAATGAGATGGCGGGGACGGAGGAGGGAAGGGAGGCCGGGAGGAGTTGGAGGCGCCGCCGCCGGCCGGGGATCGTGAACGCTCCCATGAGGCCTGGGCCGTCCTCAGCGAATACAGTGGTCCTATACCAACAGGCCCAACTTGAAAGGCCATCCTCTCTCTCACTCGTCCCCTCCTCTCTCTCTCACCGGTGCCACCCCTTCCCTTTCTCCACCGCCGATGTCGCCACCTCCCCTTCCTCTTCCTCCGCCACTACCGCCCCTCCCCCTCTTCACCTGCGTCTGACCGGGGAGGGCAGTTGATGAGCAGACGAAGGTAGGCGCCCTCCCCCTCCTCCTTCAACTCTGGCGCTACTATCCCCTCCTCATTTGGCTTCGGATCTGGCATGGTTAGCAATGGCATGCCTCGGGATGCAGGGATCTGGCGGTGGCAGCTGGTTCCGTCTGAGGTGCTCCAACATCATGAACGACCTCACCACTGCTATAGTTCATCGCTTTCCAGCCACCTTAGTGCCTCTCCGCCATTGCCATCCTCACCGTTATTCTCTTGGTGAGCTACTAGTGCTTATACGCCATTCGACTTGGCTCGAGGTAATAGTTTTGTCATCATTGTTGAAGCTTTGCTTAGCACCGCCGCAGTTGCTCGCCACTGGTTCAGCTCCGATGACCATAGGGTTCACCACTGGTTCAGCTTTGATGAACTGTAGCATTGTAGTGCATCCTTGAGGCCTTTCCAGCACTCGTTTTCCCTATTCCTTCGCTCCAACGCTGAATGCGTCACTCGGCCGAGGCACCTCACAGCCACTTCTGACGACCTTGCCAGATGCCACCACCACCGATAGGCTCGTCGTAGACCCCTCTTTCTGTTTCCTATCTTGCCAAGGCCACGTTGCCCCCTCCCTTACCACCAGCGAGGGAGGGGTGATGCTCGCCCATGGCGCCAAACTCTCTACTCTATGTAACATCCCGGGATTTTGGTGCCTTTTAAAATTTTTAAAATAAAAACAACTATTTAGATTTTTCTTGAATTGATTAAAGCGTAGATTAATTTTTTAGAAATTAAAATGATTTAATATGAATAAACTAAACTTCAATTCAATCAAAATCAGTTTTGTATGAGTTCCTTGTGGTGCAAGGAATTTTTCTAGATTTTTTTGGAGTTTATTTGCTATATATTGGACCTCAATTCTATTTATCCCAATTTTTGAAAATAAGAAAATCTTGAAAAATCCCTAAAATCTTCGGTGGGCCGAATCTTTTCTCTCGGCCCATCTCCTTTTCCCTCGTAGCCCAGCCTACTGCGCTCGCCACACGTTGCCTCCGTGTGCATCGTGCCTACCGTCTCCATGCTGTCGTTGACAATGGGTCCCACGAGCCATCTGTTCATCGTCTTCAACCTAGTCTCCTTCTCGGATTCATTCCTAATGCTGCCACCATCTCCACTGCAAACTCCTCCCCCGACTTTGAAAGGATGCCTAGAGCCTCACAAAATGAGTACCTCAAGCCACCTCCTTCCTCACCTTTGCCTCGCCATAGCCGAATACGCTGTCTTCACACCAGAATTCGAATATCGAGTCATCACCACCACTGAGCTCCGATGATCGATTACTCGAGCCTTGATGAGTCCATGTCTTCATCGACCACCTCTCGATCATCCCCATGCTTCGCCTACCTTATCCGCACCTTGCCCATGCAAGGGAACTGCCGGAGCTCCGATGTCACCGTGAACTTGAAGTCTACCGCCGCCTTTTCCTCATGGTTGATCACATCCCTTCGCCGATGACCATGCCATCATCACCACAATGTTCACTGTGCTTTGCTAACCTAGATCCACCTATCGTCCTCACTAGAGAAGCCCTAGATCACCATCGTGCACCTCGCCGGAGACCTTCAGGTCTAGTGCGCTGCCACCGACGTGGCTAGCCACCTCAGTGCACCAATCCAATGTTGTAACAGCCTAGGTTTTTATTTAAAAAAATAATAGTAAAAAATATTTTAAAATAAAAACAAGGGTTATTGGGTTTGCCTGAGTTTTTTGGTTTTTATTTGCCTTGAATTGCTGTTTTAAAAAAGGTTGGTTTTGAAAAGTAATTTAAGTAAAAACCCAAAAATATTATTAAATAAACTTTGTTATGAATTTTTATA
The DNA here is from genome assembly GCA_036346575.1 of Dendrocalamus sinicus. Taxonomy (NCBI): domain Eukaryota; kingdom Viridiplantae; phylum Streptophyta; class Magnoliopsida; order Poales; family Poaceae; genus Dendrocalamus; species Dendrocalamus sinicus. The sequence goes on from CM070650.1 coordinate 54,493,107, forward strand.
AAAATCCTAATTCAAATTAATTATTTGGATTTATTTGAGCTTATTTGGTTTTCCTAGAGTTTAAAATTTAATTTTAAAATTAAAAAGTATTTTCGTTATAGAAATCTAATATCATATTATGTTGGAAATATTTTTTCTAAGTCCCAAAGTGTTCTAGGAATTTCTGTGAATTTTTATGGAATTTTTGGAATTTATTTGTATATTTCTGAGCCTTTTTGAATTTCCTTGGCTTTTCTAAAAGTCAAAATCAAAAATTAAAATTCTCTCGCCCTCCTCTTCGAGTGACGCGTGGCCAGTCTAGATTGTGCCATGCCGCCACCTAGCCCAAATCCCCGTTGTTGCCCTCTTCTCTCTCCACCCGGGACCCACCTGTTGGCGCCCTTCTCTTTCTCTCTCTGTGCCTGGGCCCCACTTGTCAGGCCTTCCTCCCCCGCTGACACCCCGGCCCCACCTATCATCCCTCACCTTCCTCTCTTCTTCTCCGCACCGCCGCCATGGCCGTTGGCCACTCCGCCCTTTCCGGCCACCTCCCTCCTCCGCATGTGCGCCGTCCCACCTCTTTCTCCGTGCGTCGCACTCCCCGCGCCCACCTCCCTACTTCCCCCATTCCCGTACCTCCTCTCTGCAATAGCTGCCACTAGCTCCCCAGTGTCGGCTCCACCCTCCCCACCCCCTATAAATACACCCTCGGCATCCTATCCCTTCACACCACCCCTCCTCCACCTCCACTCCCTCTCTCGTGCTCCCCACTTCCTCCGCCTTATGCATATCCTTCCTGAGCGCTGGTGTGGGCAACAACAAGCAATTCCTAGTTTGTGAAATAAAATTTTATTGTTTTTAAATTAAATTGCATGCTTAATTTTATTCAATGTATTTCAATTCCAGTTTTAAATTTAGTTATTGCCTACTTGTTAATTCCTCCGTTGACATTGAATTTCTTTGATACCTTGCCACCCTAGAATAAAACTCTAGTTAGTACATTCGTATGGCTGATAAATTTTGTAGCAAATGCTTAAACCTATATAGATATAACTTTAGGCTTGGGAAACCCTTTTCACATGAAATGATAAAGTTTTCAAATGCATTCTTGACTTCGGTGAGTCAAGAAGGATTATAAAATATTTTAAAATAAAATATAAAATTTAGTTTAGACTTAGGCTAATGGTTAGGTGGTGGGTGCAGGCATGCACTATTGTTCGGTGACACAGTGTTGATTGTCGGGTACAAGGGATATGTGGTTGAGCCTAAGTCAGTTAAGGACTGGTCTGTAAGCTACCGTTACAAAGCCCTTTTTGTACTACTACAAGGCTGGTATGGGACAGTCCTAGCTGACTAATTTGTAGGTCCCAACCTAAGTCTCGTTGTAGGTTGAAAGTGAGCGTGGCGTAGGCCATGAGAAGTTTCACTCAGCTCAAGAGGGGGTCTCGGTCTGGTGAATTTCTTACTAGGGTGAAATCTCAGTGTTGGCTTAGCCAGGTTGAAGGCTTTGCATTATAATGGCCTTGTCATGATCTCCTCGCCGCACACTAAAGGAAGTGTGCTTATCCGGTGGTAATATAGGATGATCATGTCTTGTGGGTAAAGCTGTACAACCTTTGCAGAGTGTACAATCTATTCTGGATAGCCGTGCCCACAGTCATGGGCATGCTGAGTAAAGTTTTTCACAGATTAGATTTTGTTTTTCAAAATGGTTTATGAAAAGCTTATGGATGGATGGAATCCATAAGAGATTGGAAGTGTATAGATGGATGGAATCCATATGAGATCTTTTGGAAAAGATGGTCCGGGTGGGATGCCCGTGGTTAGGTTAGTGTGGGGGATGGATCTGCACTAACGGTATTAATTTCATCTACAATTATTGTTTCTACTTATTGTATTAAATTCAACATTTTTAATCTATTTACTGTATTTCGTTAAATGTTGTTTTACACACAAATAACCCTATATGCCTTTCCTTGTTGCCTTTATCATTATGTTGCATTCTTCCGTGTGACTTGCGTAGTACAAGTTTGTACTCACCTTGTTATCTCTACATAGAAGAAAATGACTTCAATTACGATGAAGACCTGGACGAGTAGGCCGCGTCTTACTATTGTTTGCCTGTGGGCAGGCTTGTTGGGCTTCTTCCGCTTCAGTGTTTTTTCTTTCACTGCTATTATTTAAATTTGGCTTATGGGCCGTGGATGTAAACTTTGGCAATTATGTCCATATTTAGTTAATAAATGCCATTATGTTTGATATTTATCTTTGTTGTCTACTGTGTGCACTAGCAGATCTTGGAATAGTGTGATTTACACAGAGGATCCGGGAGTTATTGCTCTAGGGTCCGACACTCGCTGTGATAGGTGGGAATATAACCAAAGCCATCTTGGCTATATTTGACCCACGAGCAGTTCTGATCAACGACTTCGGTTTTAGAACTCAGTTCATGTGCGCTTTCTCAAATCGCAAAAAGGTCTCATCTTAGTCATGGATTTTTCAATTCAAGATTGGAGTAGCCTCTTGAGACCTTAACCAATTTGCGTACTAAGTTTCATGACCACTTGATCTTTTAATCAAAAGATATGTGGATTTTAGACCTTAAGATCGTGCAATTGCTCTGTTCTTCTGAATCATTTTTGAAAACGATCAAGTTTCAGATCGCATCACATCTGATTTTGACCGCTCAATGATTTTAGGTTTGGTGGTCATGCGCCTTCTCTACTACTTCTAGTCATTTACGATAGCACTTGTTTTTGATCGCTCGATGGTCTAGATTGTGCGGTCGTGCACCTCCATTGCCTTTTCAAGTTGCTTACAACCGCAGTCGGTTAAGAGCGCTCAATGGTCTTCGACCATGCTAGCCATACGACTGCTCTGTTTTGAGTTCGTTATTTTCTCTCTCAATCTTTTCTTGATCCAAGAGTTTTGATTTGATTTCTTCAATGTTCCTGCTAGCTGTGACATGTGGGATCATGCTCAAAGCCATTTTTGCCATTCTCTTCCCACTAGCAAAGATCTACCCATCGTTCTTGTTTTTAGATCTTGGTTGGTGTACACTACTTTAATTTGTAAAAATTTCTCAAATTTGTCATGGATTTTTTGATCTAGGAATAGAATAGCTTCCTGAGACATTAAGAAACATGCATACATTGGTTTCATAGCTTTCAGATCTTTCAATCAAAAGTTGGGTGATTTGATCACACTTTGGTCATCGACTATAGTGGTGTCGACCATTTACTGGTCTTTGACCACGTAATTTACGATCACATCGGTCTTTGACTATGCTGGTTTTCAACTACTCATTGGTCCTAAACTACGCTGGCCTTTCGACCGCATACTGGATAGCAACAACGTTGGTTTCGACCATGGTGTCTTTGACCATGTTAGATTCGACCATGGTGGTTTTGACCACATTAGTTTCAACCATGCTGGTTTCGATCGCATTGGTTTTGATCGTGGTGGTTTTGACTACGTTGGTTTCGACCATGGTGGTTTTACCGTGTTGGTTTCAACCACACTAGTTTCAACAACATCGGGTTCGACCATGTTGGTTCTGACCACGTTGGTTATGACCACATTGATTATGACCACATTAGTTTCGACCATGTTGGTTTCAACCACGTTGGTTTTGACCACAGTGGCTTCGACCATGTTGGACTTCCGACCAGTAGTAAAATTTCGACCATGTTGTCAGTCTGTCGACCACGTTATTTTCTCTACTGACTGGTTGTGCTCAGTTTGGCTTTTCGGTGTTTTTCGACTAGTAGTCGTAATTGATCACGTTGATTTCTGACTAGTGGTCATAATCCGACCACGAGGTGCTTTGATCCGGTCATGGTCAACTCTGTGTTTCTCTGTTTTTTCAAGTAGACTTCATATCCTAATCTTCATAGCTTTGTAGCTATTGAAGTAAACCATTCACCCCCTCTGTTGCTTGTCTGGTCCTACAAGTGGTATCAGAGACATGTTGGCTGTTTGTTTGATCTTAATCGATCTTAAGCATAGCAACTAGTAGGAAAACTTGTGAGCTTTTCTTTGCATCTTATCGGGGTGTTTTTGCCAATGATGTCTTTTATAACAAGAGGCTTGAAATCAACTAGAGAATGATTTTATTTGCAAGAAACCACAAGTGTGAGCTTTGTGGTACATTCTTTACCTTTGGCTATTCAAGTGCTAGAGAGAAAAAGCTTTTGGAGTCCACGGATGATGATGATGACAATAATATTGACAAGAAGTACGAGCTTCGACTTGTCATGAGCAAGGTACATAAAACATCATGTGACCTTCGTATTATCCAAGATGAACATGCTTGCTCTTAGGGATAATATGAGATGCCTAGATAATAAGAATGCTAGATTGCTTGATGATGATTTTGCTAGGTTGAAATCTCATTTATCATGTGTAGTTTGTGAGTTTTTACATGTGAATACTAAAAATTTGAATATTTATCTTGCATGCTTAAAATCTGAAAATGAGAAATTAAAATTGACTCACCGCACATGTGTAGAGGAGCTTGAGTTTGCTAGGGCTGGGATTAGTGAGCCAAGTGCTTCTGTTCATGATTCTCATGTTGATAGCCTAGCTTCTCTTGTTTTATGTTTGTACTAGTATGTTTCTTATGTTGGTCCAATTCATTGGCTGCTTGCATTTTTCATCTCTAACATATATTGTCATTCTTTGAGAGATGATGTATATGCTTTGAGGAGAGAGCGCGATGATATGAGCACTGAATCTTGTGATTTAGTCACCTCCTTTCATTTAGATTTGGATTTTTCTTGTAGTGAGTATAGTTCTATCATTGTTGGCACTTGTGCCATATCTTTAGATGCTCCTATTTTGGCTAGTGCAATTCTTGTTGGCTCTTTTAGAGTGTTGTCTAAGGGATTTCTAAAATCAAGGGTGCTTCTTTTTAACATGATACTACATCTTTCAAAGAGAAGTATCATTACACTTTTGTAAGAAGGATGGACACATTATTGAGTTTTTGACTACGCCGTGTCAAGCACGAGCGTCAAGTTTGTCGTCCAGTTTTTTGGAACACACATTGCCCATCTCATGGCATGTGTGGACCCAGTGCCGACATAAGGTCTTCATGCTTATGCAAGGGACTTCTCTTTTGAGTAAGGATGGTGCTTTGTTGTACCGGACCATGACTCTTAGTAAACATTTGCACCATTGCTCATTTTGTGAGAAGGATGGACAACGTATAGACTTTTCTTTCTGGCATGCCAAACGCATGCGTTGAGTTCATGCTTTTAAGTCTCCAAGTGCGCATAGCCTTTCTTATGGCATGAACACTCATGAATCTAGCATGAAGACTCGCTTTGATGATAGTTTCTTTGTGATGGACCATGTGGTTGTGACCCCATGTGTGTGATGAGTAATTGACATCGGTTTAGGAAAGTCGAGTTTGGTTTGGGTAGTTCGGACCTTGACGTTGCGTGGTGCATTCGGGCTCGGTCGGACTTGGTCAAACTTGGTCGTATGAGATTAGGACACTTATTCCTTTGATTCGACAGGTTTGGACTTCGTCATGCGTAAGTATGATGTTTTGATGCTATTTATGCTTTCATGTGTCGAGCGGTGCTATTTGATGTATTGCTTGTCTGTGTTGGCTGCAGGACGTCGAGGCGGAGTCGTGGCGAGACACGAGGTGACCGGACTAGACACGGGCGGTGTTGAGGTCAGAACGGTCAGATGTGTCGAAGACGGCGGAGACTCGAGGTGGTTGCGAGGCTTGGACGACAAGGAACGAGGAAGCTTCCCGGAAGGTACACGAGGGGCGTTTCGGTAAAAGCGCAAGGCTGCACAGGTGGAAGCGGTTCCATTCGGAGTTAGCGGGCAAAACGGGTTGGAAACCCGGTATGCAAGGGCTATAAATAGGAGATGATCTCCCATTGTGGCTACATGGCTTTGGGAGAGGGTTAGGGTTGTGCTTGAGTCAAAAGAAGCTTTGGGAGGTAGTTTTCACTTTGCTCTTTAGTTGGTAGAAGAGAGCAGGATGTGTCTCCCGTAGTGCTCTCTGTGTTGTGTCCCTCCCAGGAAGCATGTAGAGTTCTTGATGTTCTTGAGCTTGGGGAGAGGAGAGGATGAGTTGACATTCCATGTAAACAACCTTGTCCTAATGTCCATGCGTATCGGGACTCCTCTGTATTCCTTTTGTTCCCATGAATGAAATCTCTGAAGTTACTCTCGTGCTTGCCTGTCTGTTCTTCGTTTCCTCTCTTTTTGTGATTTTTGAGTTTTGCATTTTCTTGTTGTTTCTCGCTGAGAAGGCCCACAATGGGTTGCTCTATGTTGGGATGATCGATTTTCCCAAAAGCTAATCACATTTAATATCAGATTTCACTCTTTGGGGCCTCTCTGTTCTTCAGTTTGTTTCTAGGGTTTTGGTGCTTTTTGTGATTCCCTTCATGAGATGGCACGAAACTTGGCATGTTGAGTCCAGAGGCTATTAAGTGGCTATCCTCAAAGTTTCGTGGCCAAAGGATCAAAGGTTGGAGAGGAATTATGTTTTTAGTGTTGGCTCTATGGGTTTTCAAGTTACTGTCTCTTTTCTGAAATTCTTGATGGTTGATGCAATTTCCTTGTTTCCCAGAGCCCTCTTGCTATTTGGGTTGTTGGAGTGTTGCTCTGGGTCAAAAAGAAGGGAAGAAATCCATCAATTTCCCTGATTTTCAAAGAACTGAATTTCTACCCGAGCTTCAGGTTTTTCAGTCTATTCTCGGGTTGCCTGCAACCAGGGGAGCGGTCAGACCAGAAGCTGGTTAGCGGTCAGACCGCCTGGTGGCTTGCGGTCAGACCGGCCTCAGGCCACCGGTCAGACCGGCCATAAGGCACCGGTCAGACCGGCCCTATGACACCGGTCAGACCGGCCAACCTCCATTGCTTGCTGATTTTTGCCATTCCTTTTTGGTGTTAAGTTCTTTGTTGTTTGGGTTTTCTCTTGCCTCTCCAGTGAGCATTTGAACTACTTCTCTTCTTAGTTTCTCATAGCTATCGGAGAGAATAGTCTTTTTCGCGTAGGTACTTTAGGGGGTAAGTTCTAAAAGTCGACATTCACCCCCCCTCTGTCGCCATTTCGGTCCAACACTTTGACACTTTGACATAGAGCCTTGACTATTATCCGTATGTGATATGATATCTTGCTTTACATCTTGCCATGTCTTGTGCTAACTTACTATATTTATCGTGTCCTTCTATGTGTAGCTTACCTTTTGCCATGCTAGCTTTATTAAATGTGAATAACTTGAAATAAATCATGTCCAGTTAGATCATATGATTAGTCTGGCTCCAGTGACCCTCTTATGATTCATGCCATATCGAATAAGCTAAGTTGAGACTTGAATCTACATTGAGTTTTAGATTAAACAATGCTAGTTCATTAGTGAAGCATGAGTTAGTATTAACTCTTTGTTCTTGAACTAAGTTAAAAAATACAAAAATATCTCTTTTGTATGAAAAAACTGATCTCATCAATCCTTTCTCATGAGACGGTTTGCCATTGCACTAAGCATGAGCTCAGGGGGAGTTTTGAATGACCAAGATCACTTCTTTAAGCTTCTCATTTGGAGTGGTCACATAAGACTCGAGATCTAGCACATGGCTAAAAAAGCAAATTCTTGTGAAAATGGTTGAAGCCAACCATGAATTTTAGAAAATGCCAAATATGTTAAATTTGCTCAATTACAAGTGATATCTAGTACTTGAACACAATGTCTCAATCTTGAACTTGTAGCACTCTAAATTGACTCAGTTATAGCTCTTTAGTTCCACTTAGAATATTGACATGGCTTGATTCATTTTGGATATCTTTAACTAGACTATGATCTTGAGTAACTTGACATGTTAAACGATCTATTTAATTTCAAATTATGACTTATTTGGGTTTAGCTTGACTATATATGGTTTGTCATGATCCAAATAGCGCTTTCACCTTTTATTGCTTGGTGTAATATTTAGAAAGTCACTTTGGATAATCTTCATGGCTCCTAATGCTTAAAATGAATAAATTGCAATCACTTCATTTCATTCATAGTCTATCTTCTTCCATGCATCTTGATGATTCTATTGCTAAAAGGGGGAGAATGCATGGTCATCTTGCTATGAAAATGGTCATGGTGAGCAATTGCTCTTTTCTTTAGACCATGAGCAAGATTGGGTTTTTTATGGGGTTTTAGGGTGATTTGGAGTTTTTGTAGAGAACTTGTTCTTTCTTGTTGTTTGCTCCATTTCACACTTTACCAACATGGTCATGAGTTGTTCTTGTTTTTAGATTTCAGTTGGTGTACGCTGCTTTAATTTGCAAAAATATCTTAAATTTTTCTTGGATTTTTTGATCCAAGACTGGAATAGCTTCCTAAGACAATAAGAAATATGTGTACACTGGTTTCACAGCTTTCAGATCTTTCAATCAAAAGTTGCGTGATTCTGATCGCACTTTGGTCATCGACTACGGTGGTGTCAACCATTTATTGGTCTTCAACCATGTAGTTTACTATGTTGGCCTTTCGACCGCACACTGGATAGCGACAACATTGGTTTCGATCACGGTGGCTTTGACCACAGTGGTTCCGACCATGCTGGTTTCGACTACGGTGGTATTGACCACGCTGGTTTCAACAACATCAGGTTCAACCACTGTGGTTTCGACCACGTTGGTTTCGACCATTGTGGTTTCGACCACATTGGTTTCGACTACGTTGGTTTCGATCACAGTGGCTTCGTCCAAGTTGAACTTCCGACTGGTAATCGAATTTTGACCATGTTGTCAGTCTTTCGACCACGTTGTTTTCTCTACTGATTGGTTGTATTCTGTTTGGCTCTCTGGTGTTTTTTGGCCAGTAGTCGTAACCGACCACGTTGATTTTTGACTAGTGGTCGTAATCCGACCACGAGGTGCTTTGATACGATTGTGGTCAACTCTGTGTTTCTCTGTTTTTTCAAGTAGACTTCATATCCTAATCTTCATAACTTTATAGCTATCGGAGTAAAAGATTTGTGAATATTTAGGAAAAATTTAAAGGCACTATTCACCCTCCTCTGTTGCCTGCCTGGTCCTACAAAGAACCTCGTAATAATAGATTGGCCTGCCAGAAAAATAAAATAAACACTGTCATTTTAACCGTCAGCAATAACAATGTTCCAAGAAAAGCTAAAAGTTTATAAAAAGACGAAATTTATAAATAGTGAAAAATAAGTCAGAAGCCAGAAGTTTAAACCGAAATGAGCGGGGCGGATGGTCTCCAACTTCTTCTGGTCCTGCAACAATGCAAAAGTAACGTTAAAACGCCAGATCGCAGGAGATTATTTTTTCAATCAATTAGGGTGTTCTAGTAAACAATTGCTACCCGGTATCGCCGCTTTTCCTGTTCCTTCTGTTCTCTGTTAAGTCTGTACTCTTCCAGAACTGATACTAGGCGCCCCTGTCAAAAGCATATGCGAGTCAATACATACTAAAAAAAAGTGTCTACACTACTGCTGATCAGATTGTATGCATACCCCATCACAGAGGAAGGGCTTATTTCTTGCATTTTCCCAAGCAAAGATCCGGTTTATCATATTGTCCACCATCGCTGAGAAAGATATGGGTTACGCATTGAACTAAGCTGATATGCTGCGCTTCTCAGCTCAGGGACAGCGGGTGCACCATAGCTGAGGACTTTGTCCAGAGGATAATCGGCTTCTTTTCCTCCGTGGGACCCGCTGTCCCGGTGTCCCCTTGATATGACGCGCCTCTGGAACACCTCCCCTGTGGCCGGCCATACGCAAGAGGATGAAGCGCCTTCCCTCTGTCTTCACGTGATGCTCCAAGCACCTCCTGGCAGCGGCGAACCTAGGATTAGAATTTAGGAAGAACTAATAAGACTTACTAATCAGTTTGCTGAATGCCAAGTTATCGGTCTATGATAGATTGTAGACACGAGAGGAAGAGATGCTCCACACCAAGAGCCAAGATATCGTTGTGGCTTATAATCACCACTACAAATACAATTTTCTTCATCATGCAAAGCTTTTTAAACCTGATAAAGTCATTCATATGGTTAACGTGGAGCTGTGGAGGATGAGAGAGATATACACGGCTGCCCAGCGGTAGAGAGGCTGTGTTACGAAATCTGCCCTGGAATTCTAATCTTTATTACTCGCAAAATATTGCAATGCCTAAACTGGTTACAAGAATCTCAATTTATATGTCTATAACTCCTGATAACACACGACTAGGACTTCGAATTGGACACTTCTTCAACTCGAATTACAGATGAGATCAAACTCAATTACGCTAGGACTCTAAGTCGAGATTAAATCTAACAATCTCCCCCTTAATCTTGACTTTCTAACTTCTTTCCATCTTGTTTGAGTTTGGATGGCGACACATCTCAACCGTCCCTGACTCAACTCATCTTCAGAGCACTTCATCTTTCTTTGGCGCCGGCAACAACGCTTTCTTCGTCTTCGCTTTTGGCATTCGAAGCAAAGTGTCCATAATCATTACTGATTATAACACCTCACTTTTGCCTTATCAAACCTCCGACCTTTACGGCCATGGCCATCACCCCTGGAAGTGTTCTTGCCTTCACGCTTCGATGATTGAGCCTCCCACTCAGCGCGAGTCAACAAGAGCTGTCCTTCACCTTTGTTGCTAGTGTCATGAATGCGTTCCTCATGCGCCTTAAGACGACCGATGACCTCCTCCATGGTCATTGCCTTTAGGTCTCCAAATTGCTCTATGGTGAAGCAATCGGAGAAAGCGTGAGGAATAGCACGAAGGAATTTCTTCACCACATACAACTCTTCCACCTTCTCGCCAAGGGCCCGTATCTTGTTGACGATGACCGTCAACCGGACGGCGAAGTCATTGATCGGCTCCGTTTCCTTCATACGTAGCACCTCGAACTCGGTCTTGAGAGTTTGTACCTTTGCTTCCTTCACACGATCTGCGCCAAGATGCATCGCTTTCAACGCTTCCCACGCGACTTTGGCCGTCTCCTTTTCGGCCAGTTGGAAGAGCGTCTCCTCTGGGATGCCCTGGTAGATGGCCGCCAATGCCATCTGATCTTTGCGCATATCGACGTTGCCGTTCTCGATCGCATCCCACACTCCTTGAGCCTTCATGTACACCTTCATCTTGATTGCCCATGCTGCATAATTGCTCTCCGTGAGCATCGGATAATGCAGCGAGATAGCGGAACTCTCCTTCGCCATCGCACCGGATGATGCCTCGTTGCCGTCGAGATCGCTTCCCGAATTACGCGACATGATCTTGAGCGCGGATCAAAAAACTCTGGCTACTTTGAAGTCTCTTGGATGAAGAGAAACGGAAGGAAAAATTGCTGTTTTCCTTTTTCTCTATTTCTTGAATTTTGCTATTGCTTGGACTTGCGCTCTTGCTGCTGCTCTTGCTCCCTGTTGTTTGCTTCTGTGCTCTGTTGCCTTGGTTTGAACCGAAAACTTACTTTTATTGCCGTGAAGATTGAGTCTTACTCGGAGATGGACACCGACTCCGTTTTGGAGATAGCGACGTTCGACCGGCTCCAACACGGACTTGTACAACCAGAATCAAAACTGAGTTGTCTGTCTTGTAGCTTCTCCCAGACGTTTACTCACGCGCGCGAAACGAGGAAACACTAGACTCTCTCTCTCTCTGAAGAAAGGTTTCACATTGAGTGTCTTCACGCTATACATCACGTGAAGCTTTTTGACTTCAATGTCCTGCATGCATCTTGTCTTCTCTCTCCTTTCTTTAATTCTGTCCTTGCGCAAGAACTTCTGGAGACTGGCTTTGGCTTTGACGTTGGAGACTGGCGCCTGCTGCTGATCTTGCCGCGCGCGGCGGCGGCGCGCAACGCTGGCTGCCGGGAACGCTGGCTGCCCCCGGGAGTAAAGATAATCCCCGGGCGCAGCAGCGGAAGAACTCAAGATTTTGGTTCTGATACCAATTGTTACGAAATCTGCTTTGGAATTCTAATCTTTATTACTCGCAAAATATTGCAATGCCTAAACTGGTTAATTACAAGCATCTCAATTTATATGTCTATAACTCCTGATAACACACGACTAGGACTTCGAATTGGACACTTCTTTAACTCGAATTACAGATGAGATCAAACTCAATTACGCTAGGACTCTAAGTCGAGATTAAATCTAACAGGCTGGCACCCCCACCTAACCCACCGCTGGGTCCGCCCCTGCCTCCTGGACCTGCTTCTTGCTCGGCGCCTCTGCTCTTGATGCGTGTTGCCCCTGGTTGCTGCAGACGCGAGACAACGAAACGAAACAACCAAGAGCACAACATATTTCGGTTGTTCTCCAGAGCACCAACCGCTCCCGTTCTTTTTCTCTCATGTTTACAAGCCTACCTCCCAGCTGTTTAGTATACTGTTACAAACCTGAACTAGATATAAACTCAGGCTACTGCTAAAACTTGGCTACTACTTGTATACGACTCGTACATGGCAAGCCAAAAGAAAAAACTAAATGAGATTAAACTCTAACACAGTGAACAATGTAGGGAAGAATAGAACAAAGACAAACTGATAAAACCTTCTCGATTGTTTCCTAAGAAAGAAGGCCAAGGGATGTGATTTCCTGCTCTCGTGACATGAGAATGCTCATTACTTTGCTAAATTGTCTCCTCTGAGTGAACGCCAGGGGATCTCATCACTTCAGCGCAAAACCATTTTTTTGAGAAGACACTTAACCACAGAACCATGAAAAGGCATTTTTTGTCTGAGTGAACCACAATCAAAATCTGAATAACCTAGCATTTTTCAGTAGCTATCCTAGTTCTATTTATCAAAAGTTCCACAATATACTACTAACAAGATATGTGGAGACGCAGTTTAAGATTTCAGATTACCAAGCCCCTCAAACCCCTAACGACAGAAATCAACAACAACCCACAATCATCCTCAATTAACACAAGCAAGCAACTCATGTAACAGGGATGCAAAAATTCGCATTTACGCAGCGATATCTCTGGCCACAGCGACTCAGCGAGCCACAGCGAACGGCGACGCAAGTGGGGGAGCCCCCTGTCCCACCACCACCAGATGGCAGGAGCTAGCCGTCCCATGGCAAATCGGTTGTTAATTAAGTTGACTGATTAGCCGATTTAATTATCTATTCTAATTTATTTTTTGTTTGCTATTTATTTGAATTTGTAAATATAGAAAATAAGCTCACAAAATTATGAAATTTTGTGTGTAGCAAAAATTCACTGTGAATGTTGCTAAAAAATTCGTACGATTTTGATTTTCAATATTTTGGCCATCTTACAAAAATACCCTTCCTTGATTGATCTTTATCTTTCTTGCAAGTAATCACTAAGCTTGCTATTTGTAGGTGCACCACTGGTTTGGCACATGTTGGGAAGTGTGTTTGGTTCTGGTTCCTCCAGACTACGTCTCACTTATACCGATCAAGCCACATGGTGCAATCTATCGCTCGAATATTTCTTCAATATTTCTCGTCTTCATTGTGTCATACTTGAGTTTAGTCATCTCACCTTGCATCCTTGATCGTTCTGAGGCTCGGCTCCTCCATTTGTGTAGCCCCAATCTTCACCGTTAATCATAGTTGATTTCAAGCCTCCTTGCACATCCAAAGACCGAGAAATTATTTCTGGCCACAAACTCTTTACAACTTAACCCATGTTGTAGGGGTGGCCAAGCCCCCCGTGACTGGGGCTTGCAACTGGCCCAATATGTAATAGGCCCAATAGTATAGAGGAATGTACCATGTACCCCTGCTTCCTGTAATTATTAAGGGGTAGAAGGGGAAATTCCCATCCTACCTCACTTATGTATATAAACCCCCGAGAGGGGCATGAGTGGGGGATCCACTCATTTTTTACCCATCAGCTCCCTCTAGCTACTCTCCACTTTACCGTTTGGCCTGTAGCCACAACAACTCACATTAAGCAAAACATACTTCTTGCAACACATATGCACTAAAACAAGTCAAATCAAATCAACCCACGACCAAAATCCTAAAATACAATTTTTTAGCCAAAGCTAATTGCTTTGCCGGTTAGACCGCTAGCCCCGGTCAGTCTGACTGCTGCTGGCTGCTGGTCAGACCACCACCTCTAGCTGATCAAACCTAAGCAAAACCAAAAAAATTGTAAATTTGCAAAATTCTAGCTTCTTTAAAATGGTAATGATTTATCACAACAAAACCCCGATCCTTCTTATATGATCATTCACTTGAATCGTCTTTTCACCGAGAGACAAAGACTTTGGTCTTGTTCTTTTTGGTTTTTGGCTTTTGCTTTCGGCTTGTGGCTTCTCCAAAAATTAAAAAAAACAAACGTTGAAATGGAGTAGTCTCTTAAAGTAGATTCTTCAAATAACTTTTCAATCTCTAAATCGTATACGTTATTTATGTTGACGGTCCTACCGTTTGCTACTACGGTAAAAAGCACAGATAAAAGCAGTTATAGCTAAAAACATTACGAGAAAAGACAAAGAGTCAGCTACATCAAACATTTGTACGTATCCTGACAAAACAACATGCATGATAACTATTGAAATATAGGTACCTTGTACTACAAGTTGGATTAAAATAAGGAAAAGTATAAATAAACACATCTTCATCCTGTTGCCTAATCGTATCTGCCCTGAAATCGACACGCAGTAAGGATCGCATTATTGAGCTTATGTCAGGCGTGAGCTCACGAACCCGTTCAATGCATACTTCTGAGCTCTCTGGCGCCCTATTGGCTATTAATACCACCTCGCTTACTAGATACTAGTACCCACAGCTCACACGTTCTTACTCCTCTGATACTAGCAGTCGCAGATATAAGTCGGCATGGAGAATAAGAGGGTGGCCATCGTCGGCGCCGGCGTGAGCGGCCTGGCGGCGTGCAAGCACCTACTGGAGCGCGGCTGCCGGCCGGTCGTCTTCGAGGCGGACACCATTCTCGGCGGCGTGTGGGCGCGAGCGCCGGGGTGCACCGAGCTGCAGACGGAGCGGCCGATGTACCAGTACTCCGACTTCCCGTGGCCGGAGACCGTCACGGAGGTGTTCCCTGATCACCGCCGGGTGATGGAGTACCTCGACGCGTACGCGCGCCATTTCGGCGTGCTCGAGTGCGTCAGGTTCGGCCACCGGGTGGTCGGGATGGAGTACGTTGGTGTCGGCGAGGAAGCGGTGGCGGCGTGGGAGGAATGGGCCTGCAGCGGCATGGCTTTCGGCTCTGGCGAAGGTGAGTGGCGCCTCACGATAGCCGACACCGACCGCCACGATGAGGTGAGGATTTGGCTAGAGTTTTGCATATATTGATGAATTTAGTGTTGGGATTTTTAGGTCTATTTTACTTAATGTAAAATTATTCATATTATTGATGCAAATGATAGGGAATATTTTGATGTAGAATGTAACTCGAGAAATTAATACTCGAGGTGTCAAGGATGGCTGTGCTGGAATATGGTAGACATGTTTATTGAGATCAAGTCTACTGGAATTTAATATGCATGCAATTGTTAACCAGGGTACAGCATAGGGCAGAATAGCTGAGTTTGTTTTGTAGGATCGATTCTGCAGGTTGTTGACCCATATGATCAGATTGGAATTGATCTAATAAACAATCTGATCATGGCACATGACTCACACATGTGTGCTTGGGACTAATATATTTTAGACTCATAAAACTGGCCTGTCTGATCGTGGTTGGTGACATGGTTCAGGAGTCTCACGGGATACCGAAAACAGATGGATCACTTTATAACACCTGAAAGTGGAGTCTATAAATAGGTTCTTACACTCTAGTCTCATTATGCATTATAAGTGGTGCCACGGATAAGACAGAGGAATAGAGGATAGACAAAAAATCTCCATGGAATTAATCTAGGGTTAAAGAGAATCCAACATTTAGGTGGGCTAGTTCGGTGCAGTAAATTTTGGTACGTGCCCATCGGAAAGAGAAGATATCAACGAGAAATTAATTAATTGTCACGCGATCGACTGATCAGAATTAATGGATAATTATATGTTCTAAATAATTATGATGTATTTATATACATTTTTCGAAACTTATGAAAACTATGTTATTTATCACGATTATGATACACTATCATTGCATAAAACAAAATTAATTGGTATTAGCTATATTTAAAGTTCACTTACGCAACATATTTGAAGGACCATGTAAGAAGGTTCATGATTTTGTTACGATGAATCATTTTTATTTTGGAGGAGTGGGAATTTGGAATTCGTATATTTGCAGGTTTTTCTTAAGTTGTGGAGAACTAGTGCTCGAAAACGATATCTCTATCTTTAGATGTGCAGGGACGTATGGAGTCACTATGGTCGATGGCGAGGATCGGGGCTATACTCAGGGAGGAGCTGAGATCTAGAATAATCAAGGATGCTGAATGAGATGGTAAGCTCAAGCATTACACAAGAAAGGGAGGAAATGTTAAAAGCAAGTTTAAATGGTGAGTTTGTGCCATGTGGCTTGGTCGGATCAAGTGAGGCGTGATCTGGTGGAACCGGAGCGTGAGAGACTTGTCGACGCGTGGCAAGCCAATGGTGAACCTACATGTGGCAAGCATGACGATTGCTTGCATTGGAAGGAGATGACCCGGTCATGGAAGGGTATTTTGCTAGTTTGACCAAAATATCGGAAACAACTTTGGAAGAAAACCTGCACATTAGTGGTGCTTGGGAAAGCGATAGGTCATGGAGAAGCTGGTATGATCAAGATAGATCAAAGCTTAGGACTTAGCGGATTTGGGCTTATGCGCTTTCAAAAACATGCATAAGTGTGATATGCTAGTTAAAAACTATGCATGTGGTGTTAGCGTGTTTCTGCCATTATGCTAAGTGGATAATATTCATTAGGGTTAGATATGGCTGGCTAGCCCATCTATTTAAACGGGTTGGGATGGAGGCTTGTGTGTTATCCAACCTACCTCTCTTGTGTGCTCTCTTGTTTTAGGGTTAGGATTTGAGAGTTGAGTACTTGTGGTATGCTCTCTGTCCTCTATGGTGGAGTGGTTGTAAAACTTACCTCCTCAAGTGGCATGTCAATCTTTGATCATCTCTATGGCTATCTATTATTTTGATTGATTTGCTCTTGATTTGGTTGGTTTTGATCTCTTCTCTTCCATCTTCTTGATTTTACTGTGCCAAGGACATGTAAGAGATGGAGATAATCTCAGAAAATCAATCTCCACCCATCTAGGCACTTTGGTAGCATGTTCATCAAAAAACTCAGTGTCAGCACGTATCTGAAGGTTTTTGGTTTGATTTCTTCGGTGTTCTAACTTGTAGTGATATGTGAGAATACATCTAAAGTCATCTTGGCTCTCTTCCACCCACGAGCAAGTCGTATTCACTGTTTTAGGTTTTTGATCCATTTTTAGTGCAATCTACCTTCGAATGGAAAAATGTCAGAATTTTGGCAACAATTTCTTAATTGTTGATTGAAATAGATTTCTGACATACTATAGAAAGTGTGTACCAAATTTCAAGTGATTTAGAGTTTTAGTTTGAAAATTAGCTCAATTTTAGGTTTTAGGCTGTTTTTATTGTAGTAGGGATTCATAAACCAAAATATCCAAAATCTCTTAAGTTCTTTAAGTTTTTTATTGGGATATGTTCTTAAGGTCATAAACTAGCTGTGGTTCAAGTTTCAAGTCTTTTGGGTCGACGAATCAAAAGTTACATGATTTTTCGGATTTGAAATAGTGCTGAAATCACTATTCGCGGGTTGAAAATTTCAATAGCTCCAAGAATTTTTTGGAGTTTTGGCTTCTTGATCTTCGTAGCTTCATATAGCTATTGGAGTAAAGATTAGAAGAATACTTGGGGAAAATTTAAAGGTACCATTCACCATCTCTATTATCATATCGGTCCTACAAGTGGTATCAGAGCACGGTTATCTCTTCTCATAGATGTTAACCAGTCTTAGGAGCCATAGCAGCAGATAAGTATTCAACCAAGCCACCTATGCTATGTTTGATGGAGTGAATTTCTCTTATTGGAAGTCTCGCATGCATGCTTACATTGAGGCCTAAGGACACACAATTTGGTTTAAGATCAAAAACCCTTATGCCGTGCCGGCCGATGATAATGTAATTTCTCCTGATGTGGATGCAAACAGTATGGCATATAACTTCCTGATTCAGGGGCTCAGTAGATCAGAGTTTGAGTGAGTCGCTCACTTGAAATCTGCTCATGAGATCTGAAAGACCCTCTTTGACTAACATGAGGGCTTTATCGTGATCAAGGAAGTGAGACATAATCAACTTGAGAAAGAATACTCCAAGATCGAGTAAAAGCTTGGCGAGTCTTTGGATGAGTTGTGGAGAAGGTTAAACAAAATTTTGCATGACCTCTATGCTATTGGCTTGACCTTCTCAGAGTCTGAAAATGCATGCCAAATCTTAGGTGCTCTTGATGTGAAGGTCTGGGAAGATGAAAATCACATATATCAATGACAACATTGTCACGAGTGAGTTCACCATGGATAAGCTCTACTCAAGATTAAAGATGTATGAGATTGACTTCATCTCGCGTCTTCCTAAGACAGATTCAATGGCTTTTGTGATGGACCCCTCCCGAAGCAGTTCTTCAAATTGTGTGGATGTTGGCTTTTTTTTTTTTTCTGTTTTGCACTTAGCTAGTGATGAGCAACTTGATAGGCTACCTAAGAAAGATTTAGCCCTCCTGTCCACAAAATTCACTAGAGTGTATAACAAAGTGAGAAACAAGAGGAGAGGTGGTCTAGTGACGTGCTTCGAGTGTGGTGAGCCAATCCACATTCGGGCCAAGTGCCCCAAGCTGAAGGGCAAGGAGGAGAAGGACTTTCGAAGACGTCCTCAAGCTTGAGACTTAGAGGTCAAGAAGCCCAACTACCAGAAGTTCGTCAACCAGGTCCTTGCTGCTCTTGTGTCCGTGGACATGAACGATGTGGACGTGGGGATGGAGAACGACAAGGATGACACCCACGACAAGAAGAATGCCTAGGATTTTACTGACATGTGTTTAATGGCCAAGGGTAGCCATGATGATGACTCCTCTGACTCTGATGTGCCCTATCGTGACCCTGACAAGGTATGCCCCTCCTCCAAGGCTATGAAATGAGCTCTCATTGTAACTGAACTGCAACTTAGGAAGCAAGCTAAAATGATTAAGAATTAGGACATCATGATTGATAACTTGAACATTGAAATTGTTAGGCTTAAAAATCAATTAATCCTGATGATTGTGAATCTTGCTTGTGCTTGCATGATGGATTGTCTACATTGAAATTTGCTCATTCAACTCAAGAATGCTCTAGATGATCTAGATTCTCTCAAGTCAAGTCATGTTTGCATGGATGCTATTACTCTTGATGTTATTCCTGTAGATGATATTCCATCTTCTTATTCAAATTGTGCTTTACTTGAGATAAAATTGTCTTGATCATACTTGCTCTCATTGTGGGGATAACAAAACCAAAATGAAAGAAATGGCTGAAATGGTTATGTATTATAGGACTGCATCATATGAAAATTATCCTAAACTCATAATTGAGATAGAAACTCTTAACAAGACTCTTGAGGAGAAAGCTAAAACTGAAAGATCTATAGCCATGACTGCATCTAAAAAAGTCATTGATTTTATTTCTTGTGCATTTTGTACTGAGATTGAGAATAATATAGATGAAATGCAAGAGGTCTTTAGGGTCAAGTATCAAGAGTGATTGGCTAGGATTAAGAATTCTCGCTATGTGTCTTGTAAGGCTCTAAAGCTTGTAGTAGCTATTCATAAAGAAAGGTATGCTAGGGCAACCAAGTCAAAGGAGTGCCACATGTGAGAATCTAGCCAAAGAAAATGACTACCTCAAAAGGACTCTTGAGAGATTTTCTAGTGGAAAGAAGAATCTCAACATGATTCTTGACCAATCTAAGATGAGTGTGAAGAATAGAGGCATAGGATTTCATTCCCTAGAGTATTCCAATAACCACAAACTTAAGGTTGTAGGGGTTATTGAGTGTGGCAAGTTTGAGGTAGAACCCCGTGTGTCTTTGAAGACTATTTTTAGGTCTGTAGGTTTTGCCCAATCCCCTTCTAGCAAGATAGGAGCTTCTTCTTCATCAGGTTAGATCCCTCAAAAGGTCAAGTACTATTGCACCTTCTGCAAGAAGGATGGCTATATAGTTGAGTTATGCTTCTGTAGAGCCAAGGTCAAGAGGAAAAAGAGAGCGCACTTTGAGACCATTAGAGGAGTTCCTTCACCCTTGACTGTTTCTAGAGCTAGGCAGCTTGTCCTTCCTGCTAGACATAGGCCTAGGTTTATAGATAACTATCTTGACTCTTTTGGTGGTTGTAGGTAGTGCTTTGGGTTAGGATATCATGATGGTAGACCATGAGTAGCACGTAGTCAAGGAGAGTACTTGTCTTTTGGTAGACCAATTCAGAGAGGGCTAGGTAGGTCTCGTTTGCATGTTCATGATCATCGTGCTAACCATGTTACCCTGCCTCTACTGCTGCTCCCAAGCATCATGTGGCTTAGTACTGGATTCCAAAGTTATTTCTCACTAACCCCAATACTGAGGCACAAATGTCCCCTATTCGTGTGTTGTGGTTACAAACCAAACAGAGAGAGAGAGGTATGGTAGTGGAGAGTTAGGTGAGTAATGCTTAGGGTTTCCCCCATGGCCTGGATGGTATATATATTCACATGGGGAGTGTTTTTACAATAATACCCTTACATTTGAGTGTCCCTCTCAAGGGCATTTATACCATTATACATGTCCCATTTTGGGCCTTACAGCCTTCTAACAGGCCGGCTGGGCTTAGGTGGGGGCCACCCCTACAATAGGAGCCTCTCATGGTGAAGGGCTTCACGGGCCGAAGCCATGTTGCCTAGCCATTTGGCCCCCTCCGTCCTTGCGGCCTGTGACCTTCAGTGACCTTGGGCAGAATTCTTTATTGCCTGGTGTAGTCTCTGCGTTGAGCGGGTTGCCGAAGCCATCCTTGATCGCGAGGCCCTTCGGTGGCGGAGTCAAAGTCGAAGCGGAGACGGGCTCATACTACACACAAGCCGAGGTGCCAGGTCGGTCCAAGTTCCGCGCATGACGCCGTAGCCGAGTGCAGGGTCTCCGCCTGGAGACCAGTCTCCGCCGATGCACAGGGAGGCCCGACCCATGCGCGTACTTGGGGGCTTTGCGACCCGCGTTTCTCGAGGCGTCAGGACATGTGGCGAAGCTTGCTTGGGGCATCGTGCGCTGTCAGGGTCCACCTTGGGGAGGCGTGGGCGCGTGTGCACGCAACCAGGCGACAGGTGCCATACACGACACGTGGCCTGGCAGGACAGGTGTGCCGCGCGCATGCTTGACTGCGACGCCTCGTCTTTCGCCGGCTGATCTTCCACCGGTTGAGCTTTCGCCGGTTCGGCTGTTCCCAGCCGAGGGGAAGGTGGGTATATAAGTGCCGCTACCGCGGCGTCACCCTTCCGCATCTGTGGCTATTCGCTTTGTTGCTTCCTGCTTGAGCGGGTTGCGTTCCTGCATGCCATGGCAAGGTTTGACTTGTTCTCACAAGTAGGCCTTCTTGAGTTCATCCGCGTTCTTTGATCGTGCTAATTGGCGCTACTATCAAAGAATGTTGATGGACTGAAGGTGGCCTATTTATGATAACAAGTCAAAACTTGTCGTAAATTAGCCTTCGCGCTCCCCGATTGCGGGGAGCGTAGACAGTTGGACCCCCACTGGTTAGGGCTGTGAGATCGCCGTGCAGACTTCGATGGCCAGGCGGCCGTCGGCGCTGCTCCACAGGTTCGATCGGAGTCGACTATAGAGTCTTCACGCGGGCTGGAGATCGGAGGGTCACATTGACCAGTGTTTGCACGTCTCCAGACTCCACCTGCGAGGGGCGGTTCGTGAAGACGAAGCCAAATCTGCACCTGACCAAATTCTGCGGGCATTATCTGTGAAATGTTAAGCGCGTAAAGATATTTAGAATGTCAGGATTGGGACGCGAAGCTGTCCCCCATGTATGAGGCCGAGTCGAAGGCCCGACTGGACCACACTAACATAGGCCGGAGTAGGTGTCGTAGTCGACCCTTGTGATCGAAGTAGGTGGCCTTCGAGCTCGCCTCGTAGACTTGTGAGGGCGCAACGAGGTGCCTCTTCGTGGGGATGGAGTCGAGGTCGGAGCTAGAGTCGCTCTGCAGAGGCGGAGTCCACGCCGAAGTTGGAGTCGAGGTTGACTGGTCAATGGCCTTACGATGCTGCATTGATGGCCTCGAGAATCATGCCAATGCACGTCGTGCGACCCGCCTTCATTCCTGAGGGGCATACACGTGGCGGGGCGCGATTGGCCTCCGTTTCTGACGGGGCACGATGCGCGTGGGCAGCTGCGTCGCTTCGGCTTCAATCTTGGGGAGGCGAGCGGTTCGTCTCCCGCCGGTTATGCTTACCGGCGGTGCGGGGATGGAGGGGCTTCAAATACCCCCTGTCCCTCATTCCTGCTGATCGCTTGTTTTCCTGCGCCCTGCATGCTCACCTTCTGTGCCATCGTGCTGCCCCCATCGTCGATTAGCTCCCGGAGGACGATGGCTCCCGGCGAAGGACGCACTCAACCGGCCGGCGGTGGCACTTCACCCTAGCGGCCGCCGCCGATCGAGGTAAAGTACACGCTCAAAGGGCGTGAGGCGACGCTGCTGGACAAACAGTGAGTGGCGACCAAAAAACTAGAGGGTCCTTGCTCCCGTGTGTTGGGATCAATGCTCGCCACGGAGGAGACGATCCGAACCCTGCTGCGCGAGGGGAAGTTATCGGATCGCCGCGAGGTGCGGTTGCCTGCTAGCGACGAGATAGAGCCACATCTGGGGAAGTTAGAGGCCGTCGTCTTCGTCGCCTATTTTGAAGCCAGGCTTCGTATCCCGATGGACATGATTGTCGGTGCTGTCCTGTGAACCTTCGGGCTAGAACTGGCACAGCTAACTCCAAACGCGATAGTCCGGCTTGCCGTTTACAGCTGGGCACTGCGTACGGAAGCCTGCTGGCCCAACGTGTTGCTTTTCGTGTTCCTCCATGACGGCCGGTGCCAGCCGAAGAAGCTGAGAGGGGGAGCATTTTCCAACTTCAGCAGCGTCAACTTCGTCCTGCGGTCGCAATGCGGGAAGGTTTTCCCTGCCAACTCGACCCGGTCGAAGTGGGAGCCGAAGTGGATGAAGCGGTGGTTTTACCACCGTGTGGCGAGCGGCAGTGGCCTCGAGTGCACGGGCCGGCCGGTGCCGTTCAATACCTCACCCGGCCTGCCGATCGATGATGAGGATAGGCGGAGGGTGCGGAGGCTTGTAGAGATCACCGCTCGCTTCAACATGCGCGACATCGCCGAAGAGTTCGTCATGTACGGTGTGGCACCACTTGCCGAAGAGTGGCGGATCACACTTGGGGGGGCCTTCGGCGCGACAACGTCTGCCCGTCCGTATCTTCGCTGCCGAGGCCTCCTATCCCTCGTAGGTCCTGGTGGAGCTTGGTTCTTTTTTTGAGCCCGCATTTTTCCGCCTACATGGCTTCTGCTGGAGGACGCGGAGTGCACGGTGGCCGTGTTCTTTGGACCATATGCGGCCAAGGAGCACAGCCTGCGTGCTGCTTCGACTGCGGAGGCGAAGCTGGGGCAGATAAACTGGGTGTGCAAAGCCCTGGACATTCGCGTGCCGAAGCGCACCACCCCAGCCCCGAGCCAGCCTTGTCGCCAGGACGACGGCGGCCAGGGAAAGGACTGCCGTCTCGTCGGAGGGCTCGGTCCTCTGCGGTAGTGCTCGGTGAGTCGGCTATCGTCCCTGTCAGCTCTGCCGGGGTGACCCCTCAATGGACGCCGACTCCGACTCGGCAAAGTATGCCGATTCGGACCTATAGACAGGCGCGGAGGACGAATATCAGGGGTCCTTGAGCGGGGCAGACGACGGGGAGGGGGAAGCTTCCTCGCCTACTGCAATCATCGAGGTGGAGCCGTCACCTGCGGCGGCTGCTGGAGCGGAGCTCTCGCCTGCGGCGGTTACCGAGGCGGGGTCCCTCACCTTACTCTCCGAAGGCGAAGCGGCCGCGCACGCGATCACCCACCCGTTCAGCGAGGGGTTTCGCTGTGGCGACCAGGGTCAGGGGCCTGTGGGATTCTGACTCCGACACAGAGGCCTCCTGGCCTAGCGTCCCTGCAGTTCCCTCTGAAGCCGCGACGACCGGGGTCGGGAGCTTGTCGGAGCTGGAGTTCGACACGGGGGGTCCCCGTCCCGGGGAGCCAGCCTCTTCGGGGGGCACTGGTATTCCTGCGATCCCTTCCAAAGCTGAAGCGACGCCCCAGCAGAGCCCATCATTTGGTGCGGAAGATAAGCTTACCTCCCTTCACATAGTCATGCGGTGCGTTCGTAGGGTTCTAACCCCTACGTCCCTTTGCAGTGGCACGGTCTCCCGATCGCGGACACTCTTCAGGGGGCGGGGGCGTTCCTTTGGGATCGATGCCCGACCCCTTCGAGGATGCTATCACAGAGGCCCTGCGTCCGGGCTTAACGGACTTCATCCCTCGTCCAGAGGTGCTGGGGGCGTGGCGGGGGGTTGTGGATAGCGCGGATGTGAACCTGGGGCGCTGCTGTCATGCGGGTCAAAGCTACTGGGAGGCGCGCTAGAGGCCTCGGAGATAAGGGTGAGTATTCGACCTTGAGCGAAGCGTGGTCATTTAGAAGTTTACTGACCGCAACTTAATGCAGACCCTCGCCCAAGGTCGGGCGTTTCAGGCGGCTCACGCCCGTGAGCGGGGGGCGTTAGAGGACCGGCTACGCACTGCTGAAGAGGTCCTTCGCACGACCGAGGAGGCGCACTCTGCCAAGGATGACCGCATCCAACGCTTGGAGGCGGAGCGTGCGAAGGCGATTTCATACGCCGAGGTGCTCGTGGCAGCGGAGGAGCAGGTCGGCTTGTTGTAGCAAATCACTGTGCTGGAAGAGGAAAAAGGCCGCCTTACTATGTCTCTTGGGGAATGGGACCGGACTCTGGGCGACACCTCGGTGGCAGCGTGCGATGCCATGCTGGCTCGGGAAGGCGCCCTCGAAGACCTTGTTGCCGAAGTGCCCTCTCGCTCCTTCGGTCCCGAAGAGCTATCTCGGACGCTTCATCGAATCGCGGATGCCTCCAACCTTGCTCTCGGCGCCGCCAAATCCTTCGGCAACCACTGCTCCTTCGTGACCTCGCGCCTGGCCTTCGCGCTGCTTCATCACCGAGGCTACCGTCATGTCGACAAGCTGGCTGACCCCGAGCTGGAGATGCTTGCCAAAGCCGGGGTGATGTCAGGCGCCGTGCGCTCCGTTCGTCGGGCTGCCCGGGCCTTCCATGAACGAATTTGGGAGTACATCAGGGAGGCTGCGGTGAAGCTAGAGTTGCGGCAGACCATGGGCTGCGAGGGGAACTTCGGCCAATGGTTCAATGAAGTTCCACGATGCGGCGGAGGCGGCGCCGAGGCCACGGGGCAGGGCGCGGACCCACAGGTGTGATGTCAGGGTCCCGGTGTGTAGGCGTGTGTTACCATGTATGTGCCCCCTTTCTTATGAATAAAGTAGAAGCTGTCCCGGTGTTCTGACAGCACATACACTGTGCTCTGGGCAGCTACTTGATAGGGACCGGCCGCTTGTCTCTGACCTTATGACTCGACGATGTCTTCGGCACTGGTGGTGGGCCGAAGAATCACTGAACTTTTGGGCGGCCTGGGCCTTCTCGGGCGAGGCTTCGGCGCGGACGTATGTTATGGAGGAGCCAGCCGAGCAGCGGCTTTGAACATCCGAGGACGCTTGTATATTTGGTCCTTAGCGAACCTTCTTGTAAACATCCTCTGACAAATGCGAAAAGGATTTTGGTTGAAGTATGTGTCCCCGCCACTTGTCGCGGTCGCGCCTGCCTCCGGCAGACTCGTAGGACTTGCGTTTCGTAAACGCCCGCACGCTAAGTAGACCTTCGTGCGTTCCGTCCCCTACCCTTCGAGGTGGTGGCAGCGGAGCTGGCGTCTAGCCGAAGTAGGCATGCGAGTGCTCCGTCCACTACCCTTCGAGGTGGTGGCAGCGGAGCTGGTGCCTAGCCGAAGTAGACACGCGAGCGCTCCTTCTCCTACCCTTCGAAGTGGTGGCAGCGGAGCTGGCGCCTAGCCGAAGTAGACGCGTGAGCAGGGGCGGAGCCAGGATCCAGACAAGGGGGGGCGACCCGCCAAGGCGCCGGCGTCATGGGCCCTGGGCGCGGTGTGTCGGCAAAATTAAACATACACATATATAATTAAACATACACATATATATTGTCATATAAATTCAATCATAACACATATGGCAAAATAATGTAGCATACGTTTAGTAACACAAAAGAAAGGTACTTTCATTACATCTCCACAAAATTGAATTTGTTACATCTCCACTAACTTGAATTTAGTACGACGATTACCAACTAGATCATAAGATTTGATAATATCATTGGAATTAATCTTGGCTACCAATTCCTTTTCAATATAAACTATCATGTAGCTTCGCAAAAAGCCATCTCCCATTTTAGTCCTAGTACGTGTCTTGGCAAGTTTCACGGCTGAAAAGACTCTCTCAGTGGTCACTGTTGATACTGGAAGAGTTATGACTAATCTTAGTAATCTATCGACCATTGGATAAATAGAATTTTTACCTAATCTCACTAGTCCCTTTGTTAGATCAGCAAGTGATGGCAATGTACTTAGCTCTGGATGGTTGCATACAGGGGCCTAATTGACTAATTGACTGTGATTAAGAGGTCCTATTAATATATCTGGTGGATCATTGGGGGGGGGGGCCAGGCCCCTGCCCACCCCCCTTGTCTCCGCCCCTGCGCGTGAGCGCTCCGTCCCCTACCCTTCGAAGTGGTGGCAGCGGAGCTGGCGCTTAGCCGAAGTAGACGCATGAGCACTCCGTCCCTACCCTTCGAAGTGGTGGCAGCGAAGCTGGCGCTTAGCCGAAGTAGACGCACGAGCGCTCCGTCCCCTACCCTTCGAAGTGGTGGCAGCGGAGCTGGCGCCTAGTCGAAGTAGACACACGAGCACTCCGTCTCCTACCCTTCGAAGTGGTGGCAGCGAAGCTAGCGCACAAGGGAAGTAGACGCATGAGCGCTCCATCCCCTATACTTCGAAGTAGTGGCAGCGGAGCTGGTGCCTAAACAAAATGGACGCACGAGCGCTCCGTCCCCTACCCTTCGAAGTGGTGGCAAGGAGCGGGCTCTTCATAGCGTGCGACCACTGATACAAAGGTGCTAAGGCAACGGCTACCATTCTCGCACTGGACTTTTGGAGGAAATGAAGCCCTCCAGGCCTCCGCCCAGCAGGCACGTCGTACGAAGGCTGACCCGCGGGCAGAGCTGCATCCCAACGTTGACGAGTCCTATACTTTCTATTGTGGAGCGCGCGTGGGGACAACATCCGCGCGTCTTGTTTATGCTCCGTATAGTGCGCGCGGAGGCAAGCATCTGCTTCGTCTTGTTTACACTCCGTAAAGCGCGCGGGGGCAAGCCTCTACTACATCTTGTTTATACTCCGTAAAGCGCACGGGGGCAAGCCTCTGCTGCGTCTTGTTTATACTCTGTAGAGCGCGCGTGGGGGCAACCCTCTGCTGCGTTTTGTTTATACTCCGTAGAGTGCGTGTGGAAGTAAACCTCTGCTGCGTCTTGTTTACACTCTGTAGAGTACGTGGGAACATCAACCATGTATTATTTATATTCCGGAGAGTACGCGTAGGGACAATACCCACGCATGCGCGGGAACATCCGCGTCTTGTTTATACTCCGTAGAGTGCACAGGGACAACATCCGCGTCTTCTTTATACTCCGTAGAGTGCGTGGGAACATCAACCACGTCTTATTTATACTCCAGAGAGTACACGTAGGGACAACACCCACGCGTGCACGGGAACATCTGCGTCTTGTTTATACTCCGTAGAGTGCGCAGGGACAACATCCGCGTCTTCTTTATACTCTGTAGAGTGCGTGGGGACAACATCCACGTCTTCTTTATACTCCGTAGAGTGCGCAGGGACAACATCCGCGTCTTTTTTATACTCTGTAGAGTGCGTGGGGACAACATCCATGTCTTCTTTATACTCCGTAGAGTGTGCGCGGAGGCGTCCTCCACGTGTCTTTGTTTATACTCACGGAGAGTGCGCTCACAAACGCGTGTCTTTATTTATACTCACAGAGAGTGCACGCGCGAATGCGTGTCTTTGTTTATACTCACGGAGAGTGCCGACGTGTGGCAAGCCAATAGTGAATCTACATGTGGCAAGCATGGCGATTACTTGCATTGGAAGGAGATGACCTAGTTAAGGAAGGGTATTTTGCTAGTTTGACCAAAACACCGAAAACAGCTTTGGATGAAAATCGCGGCACATGAGTAGTGCTTGGGAAGGCGGTTTAAGTCATAGAGAAGCTGGTATGATCAAGATGGATCAAATCTTAGGATTTAGCGGATTCGGGTTTATGCGCTTTGAAAAGCGTGTGTAAGTGTAATGTGTGAGTTAAAACTCGTGTGTGTGGGATTAACGGGTTTCTCCCACTGTGCTAAGTGGATGATATTCATTAGGTTTAGATGTAGCTAGCTAGCTTATCTATTTAAAGGGGTTAGGATAGAGGCTTGTGTGTTATCCATCCAACCTACCTCTCTTGCGTGCACTCCTATTTTAGGGTTAAGGTTTGAGAGTTGAGTGTGTGTGGTGTGCTCTATGTCCTCAAAGGTGGAGTGGTTGTAAAACTTACCTTCTCAAGCAGCAATACATCAATCTTTGATCATATCTATGGTTGCTTTTGTTTTAATTGATTTGCTCTTGTTTTCTTTGGTTTTGGTTTCTTCTCTTCCCTCTTCTTGATCGTGCTATGCCAAGGACATATAAGAGATAGAGATAATCTCAGGAGATTAATCTCCATCCATCTAGGCACTTTGATAGCATGTTCATCAATAACTTTGGTTTTAGTTTTTGATCCTTCAGGTGATTTCTTGATATGAGGGTTTTTGGCTTGATTTCTTCAGTGTTCTAACTTGCTGTGACACGTGAGAATACATCTAGAGTTATCTTGACCATCATCCACCCATGGGGAAGTCGTATTCACCATTTTAGGGTTTTGACCCATTTTTGGTGCAATCTGCCTTCAAATGGAAAAAGGTCAGAACTTTGGCAACAATTTTCTTAATTGTTGATTGGAATAGGTTTTTGACATCCTATAGAAAGTGTGTACCAAATTTCAAGTGATTTGGAGATTTGGTTTGATGGTTAGCTCAATTTTAGGTTTTGGGCCAATTTTGGTGCAACAGAGCTTCACAAACTAACATATCCCAAATCTCTTAAGTTCTTTCAAGTTTTTTTGATTGGGATATGTTTCTAAAGTCATGAACTAGCTATGGTTCATGTGTTAAGTCTTTTGGATTAACAGATCAAAAGTTACATAATTTTTCGGATTTGAAATAGAAGCTGAAAATATCAATAGCTCCGAGAATTTTTGGAATTTTGGCTTCTTGATCTTCATATCTTCACATTGCTATTGGAGTTAAGATGAGGATAATACTTGAGGAAAAAATATAAAGGCACTATTCACCCCCTCTATTGATATATCGGTCCTACAATATCGTCTATACTATCACAACAATATTAAAAACTACTAAATTGAACTACCTCCATTTTTAACTTGCTATTTGGACATCGACAGAGTCTTCGAAATGCACATTTGACCCTTTTTTCTAATTAAATGTTAGTAAAAAAATTTAAGAATATAATGAGACAAAAGTATTTTGATGATAAATCTAGTGGTAGCGCTATTCAGCGCCTGCGTGCACGGTACGTGCGGGTCATTGATTGCATGCATGAATTGATGATAACTAGTTCATGAATTGATAATAGTTAGCACGTCGGAAAGTTATTGTCATTTTTGGATGAAGTTATTGCTAAACCTTCATAGTGCCGGAAAGTTACTGATGTTTTTGAATGAGAGAGGAGAATAAATGCACTTAACTTGTGAATTTTTTTATCTTGTTTACAAGTGAAAAAAATACAATCGCTCTTTCACCAAAAATCCAATTTGCTATCCGTTTTTACCATTGTGGTCGAAATTACGAGTTTAACAAAACAAGGTCCATGTTGAATATGTTTTAACGCTGCAAAAATCATGTCATATAAAGTTACTATCGTATATGAGTAAATTTACTGTCAAACACATATAGAGTTATTGCCAGTTTTACAGTGTTACAAACAGTCAGTAACTCTATACATGTTTGGCAGTAACTTCACTCATATACGACAGTAACTTTCCTCTCAATGCATGCATGTTGGCAATAATTTCACTCACACACGGCAGTAACTTCATGAATTGCAGATGATAATTGTAAGTAACTTCATGCATTACAGATGATAACTTGATGTACATTCGATAGTAACTTTGCCATAATTAATAAACGCTAGTAACTGAGCATGGGGTAGGATGGTGAAACGGTTGGCTGGTTTGGTCAGTTAGGGGCGTGCGCTTATTTTACAATTACATGCTGGTTGGTGTTTCTATAAATCTAGTAATATTATTTCCACATGACATATCAAAATACTTTTGTGTATATTAGCAATCAAAATTTTAAAAAGCTAACTACAATTTTTGTAAAATGACATCTAAAAACGAATAGAGAGTAATCAAGATATATGAAATAAACCATAATTACAATTGAATTGGCAACATCTGTTTGATCGTGGAACAATCAACTAGTAGAATTTAACATAGATTAATCTTTCAAGACCGTAAAATGCATTTCTAATATATACACACACATTACAATTTATATGATAATTTATCTACCGAGGACGATTAATTAGCCTTAAAGGTCTTTTTTACTGCAATGATATAGTTAGATATCATCGTGAAAGAAAGAAGGATAAGCACAAAATGTTTGCATAGACGGTTTTTAAAAATATCCGTCTGTGATATCCGATGTATCATAGACAGTTAATACAAAAAACCGTCTATGATGATCTATGTACCACAGAAAGTTTTTGTATTAGCCGTTTGTGATATATTAGATATCATAGACTACTAAGGTTTAAATTATAATTGAATGAATTACAGTTGAATCAATTGTTTGAACATGTACTAAGTGATGTCGCTGGAGCGAAACTCTCCTTTTGCGTCAATGACCTCCATCATGATGAAGATGGAGAACCATCCTCGAACATATGAGAGTTCATTCAAATCGTATGTACTTAATTTGATTTTTATGCCCTGTCGTCACTAGGAGAAGTAAAATTGTAAGTATATATATTTAAATTGATAATTAGAAAATAATTATTGCTTGCGAGATTTGACACATTTCTAGATCATTCGTCTTAGCACTCATGATTTCATGCATATGAGTCAAACGTATAATGCACAAAGGTTACCTTGTAGCTGTCGGTGGCAATGCACAAATATAATTACATACATAGGTATAGTCAGTTCGAAAGGCATTTCGATTTCTTGTTAGCGATCGATCAGTTCCCTATGTAGGATGAGGTACAAATTGACACATAGGTGCAAATTGACACACACACTTCGCTGCTCACGAAGCTCACTTTCTTTTACAAAAAACTGTACCGCCCTTATACAATATTGTAAATTCTATCTTGAGAGTATTTTTGCGCTAAAGGGGTTCGAATCAACAAGAGTTACTAGTTTTGAAATACTGCACCGACAAATACAATATCGAAAACAATTTTTCTTCCTTCTCCAGATACACAAGGCAGACTTTGTGGTTCTTTGCATTGGGAGGTTCAGTGGCGTGCCCAACATACCCACATTCCCTCCAGGCGAAGGTCCAGAAGCATTTGAGGGGCAGCTGATCCACTCCATGGAGTACTCCAAAATGGGCAGCGAGAAAGCTAAGGAGATGATCAGGGGCAAGCGTGTGACTATCGTTGGCTACCTGAAATCAGCACTTGACATTGCTGCTGAATGCGCAGAAGTAAATGGTAAAATATACGGGCCATTTCATTTACTTCAATTAAAATTTTATTTCATTTTTCTCTAGTGCAATGGCAAAGATGTCGCATGTTCGACGGTGTAGACTAATATAATTACCATTTTGGTCCACATTCGAAGACTTCATTATCTGCATTTCTACAATTGTCTACATGAAATCTTGGAGAATATTCCTTTTTTTACTAATTCTTGTAGGTACTGAGCATCCATGTACAATGGTAGTCCGAACAAAGCATTGGATCATACCGGACTACTTTGCTTGGGGTGTCCACATATCAAAACTGTATCTAAATCGCTTCTCTGAACTCCTCATTCACAAGCCTGGTGAAGGATTTGTCCTTAGCGTCTTGGCCACCATCTTGATTCCACTGGTAATGCAACACAACATGTTACTTTTATTAGAATTAATTTATATGTTTTTTTGTTGCAAACTAAATCCATGCTTGTTTTCTTGTTTGTATACGAGCAGAGGTGGCTATTTTCAAAGTTTGCTGAGAGCTACTACTCCATTCCAATGAAGAAGCATGATATGGTGCCCGACCATAGCCTATTTGAGGCATTAGTGGCATGCTTGATTGCCATTACACCGAAGGATCACTACAAGAGACTGGAAGAAGGCAGCATTGTTCTGAAGAAGTCAAAGACATTCAGCTTTTGCAAGGAAGGTGTGCTTGTCGAAGCTGAATCTTCACCGATAAGGAGCGATATAGTGATCTTTGGAACTGGATTTAAGGGGGATCAGAAGATCAAGGACATGTTCACATCAGAGTACTTTCAGAGTATTGCAGTTGGGTCAACATCCACAACTGTACCTCTCTATAGGTCAGTTCGCTGGACATGATTTCTATACATTGCAAATTTTCGATCTCGAACAGTTTGTTAATTTCTTTGACATATTTTCAGGGAGTGCATACATCCTAAGATTCCACAGCTCGCGGTCATCGGTTATTCAGAGAGCCTGGCAAATATCTACACATCAGAACTTCGGGCCAAGTGGCTGGCGCATTTCATGGATGGTGGCTTCAGATTACCAAGTGTTACAGCAATGCAGAAGGATGTCCTTGAATGGGAGAAGTTCATGAAGCGCTATTCTCGTGGCTACTTCCGTAGGTCCAGCATTGGCATCCTTCATATCTGGTACAACGATCAACTATGCCGGGACATGGGATGCAACCCGAGAAGGAAAAAGGGTTTTTTCGCGGATTTATTCCAGGTTTATGGTCCTGGTGATTATGTTAACCTTCACCCCAAGAAAGAGTAGATCTTGGGCTTGAATTCTTGTGGAAGTTACGTACCCCTCTCTGCCGGTTCAGAGTCTTACGCGGTTTCTTGTCATACTACTGGTTTGCAATTACGCCTTCAGTAAAACGTGTTGTACTTGTCACTTGTGAGGTACTTGTCACTTGTGAGGTACACCTGGGCTCAACCAAAACTCAAGATGTCACCTACCATCACTACCACTAACAATTCAAACCAATAAGTAGGTATCAATGTTATCTAGATATCAAAAACAATATTCCACACGAAACTAAGTACAAATTTCAGCAATATGATAATCATAAATTTAACTTAAAACGAACCATACAATTACCAGAAACGTTACATATAAGACAAAACTAAGTAACGCATCATCTAGTAATATTATGGTCAATAAGAAGTTAACGGAATACATAAATTAATCAATTATTACAGTGAATAGAACTAAAATATCGTAGGATCGAGTATGGCAACTAGAAGGGGTGAATTGGAGCCCAAATTCAATTTAAGGCTTTTCAAAATCTTTTCCTTTGAGCGAAAACAAAACTCTTCACTCTAGTAGTTATGAAAGTTATGAAGATCAAAGACAAATAATCACAAGAAAAGATCCAATCAAAATCGAGCAAAACGTGATTTGAAAACCCCCGGTAGTATGACCAGTACATACATGGTGGTCCGACCGCCATGGAGGGAGTGGTCTGACCCCTACAAGGCTGGCGGTTTGACCGCTATGGTGGTGGCAATATGACCTCCATTAAGGGGGCAGTCTGACCTCTAAATTAGGACATGAACAATAATTTTAGTGCTATTTCAAATCCAAAAATTCGTGGAACATTTTATCCGTAGATCCAATGATATGAAATTTTACAGAGATCTTCTCTAGGTTATCAAGAACATATTCCAACAAACAATCATGAAAATCATGCTTGTTGTGGCTACAGACTAAACAGAGAGTGATGTGGTAGTGGAGAGTTGGGAGAAGTGATGTCTTTCTCCCATAGCCTTTCCCAGATATATATATATTCATGTGGGGTATGCTTTTACAATTATGCCCTTCCATCAGTACATCCCCGTCAGGGGTATTTACGCCATTACACATGTCCTACTTTGGGCCCTATAACCTTCTAACAGGCCTGCCGGGCTTAGGTGGGGGCTACCCCTACAACAGGAGCCTCTCATGGTGAAGGGCTTCACAGGGCCGAAGCCATGTTGCCGAGTCCTTTGGCCCCCTCCATCCCTGCGGCCTGTGAACTCCTCCTATCTTGCGGAGCCTTAATTTGTAGCGAGGCCCGAGATCTGGAGTTGAAACCGAAGCCTGGCGTGGTGGCTGAAGTCGATGGGGCTTGCGCACCTGGGCCGAAGCAGACATGCGAGCGCTCCGTCCCTCCCCGCGCTTAGTCGAAGTAGACGTGCGCGCTCCGTCCCCTACCATTCGAACGGGCGGCAGCGGAGGCTGGCGCCTAGTCAAAGTAGACGCGCGCGCGCTCCGTCCCCTACCCTTCGAACGGGTGGCAGCGGAGGCTGGTGCCTAGTCGAAGTAGACGCGCGCGCTCCGTCCCTCACCCTTCGAGCGGGTGGCGCGAGGGTGGCGCCTGGTCGAAATGAACACGGCGCTCTCCGTTCCTCACCCTTCGAACGGGTGGCAGCGGAGGCTGGCGCCTAGTCGAAGTAGGCGCGCGCGCTATGTCCCTTACCCTTCGAACGGGTGGCAGCGGAGGCTTGCGCCTGGTAAAGCGCAGACGCGCGCTCCGTCCCCTACCCTTGAGCGGGTGGTAGCGGAGGCGGCGCCTGGTCGGCGTGACGCGCGCGCCGTCCCCTACCCTTCGAGCGGGTGGCGTGGAGGCCGGCGCCTGGTCGAAGTAGAGCGCGCGTGCTCGTCCCTCACCCTTCGAGCGGGTGTCGGCGGAGGTGGCGCCTGGTCGAAATGAGACGCGCGCTCCGCCCCTACCCTTCGAATGGGTGGCGCGAGGTGGCGCCTAGTTGAAGTAGATGCGCGCGCTCTGTCCCCTACCCTTCGAGCGGGTGGCGGCGGAGGCGGCACCTGGTCGGAAAGAAGCGCGCGCGCTCCATCCTCACCCTTCGAGCGGGTGGCGCGAGGCCGGCGCCAGTCGGTAGACGCGCGCGCTCCGTCCCCTACCCTTCAAGCGGGTGGCGGCGAGGTGGCGCCTAGTCGAAAGCGACGCGCGCTCCGTCCCCTACCCTTGAGCAGTGGCGGCGGAGGCGGCGCTGGTCGGTAGACGCGCGCGCTCCGCCCCCTACCCTTCGAGCGGGTGGCGCGAGGTGGCGCCTAGTTGAAATAGACGCGCGCGCTCCGCCCCGTACCCTCCGAGCGGGTGGCGCGAGGCCGGGCGCCTGGTCGGCGTAGGCGCGCGCCGCCCCTACCCTTGAACGGGTGGAAGCGAGGTGGCGCCTGGTCGAAGTAGATGCGCGCGCGCGCTCCGTCCCTCACCCTTGAGCGGGTGGCGCGAGGCTGGCGCCAGTCGAAAATGAGACGCGCGCGCCGGCCGGCCGAATCGAGTCTGCCGTTGAGGGGCTTAATGGTGTAGTTGAAGTTTAAAACTTCGCACCGCGGACACGATTGCGCCTGCGGTGACTGCAGCCTCATAAGCTGGGACTGCGCTGTACTACACTTCGAAGCTGTTATAGCCTCGCGGTTTGGTAGTGCGCCTTTGATGGCGGCTGGAACCATGCCGACGCTTGGCCTGCCAAAAGGCGGGTTGTCGCGTTGTGCAGCCTGGCTTTCCGTGGGTAGGGCATGCTGCAGCTTGTAACTGGAATGCCGCGGTATGTCAGGGGTTGCGTGACCGCGACTGCTTGCGCTGACGGTCCTTGGTTCTGTGGTTGCGTGCGGCCCATACTGCCACGACGCCTCGTCTTTGGTTATGGGAAATCGTGCGGGACGGGCCTCTATGGCTGCGGTCGCGTCCAACACGCGGACCGTCGCGACGCTTCGGTTGCAGCCATCGGGGCGGGGTGGCTTGAAATAACCCCCTTAACAGCGCCCCCCGCGCCTCTACGCCTTCTTCTCGCTTGCATCGCCTTCTACACTCGTGGTATTCTCACCGCCGTACCTTTCCTCCTGTGAAAAGCGATGGCGTCTGGCGGCAAACGCGCCCAGGCGGCGAGTGACTGCGGCGTTCGCCGACGGTCATCGCAGCTGGAGGTGAAATACTCGCTCAGCGAGCGCGATTCGGCGGCGACGGACAAGTGGTGGCTGGCGGCGGAGAATGAAGGCTCATTTTCCAACGAGCTGGGCCCCTCGCTCGTGACCGAGAAGACAATCCAAGGGTTGCTGCGCGAGGGGAAGCTATCCGACCACCAGGCGGTACGATTGCCTTCCGCCGACGAGACGGAACCGCGCCCTGAGAAGTCGGAGGCGATTGTGTTCGTCGCCTTCTTGGACGCAGGGCTCCGCATCCTGGCGGCGGCGATCGTGGGCGACGTGCTGCGGACCTTCGGGCTGGAGCTGGCGCAACTGACCCCTAACGCCGTGGCCTGGCTCACCATGTACAGTTGGGCCTTGCGCTCGGGAGCGTGCTGGCCCAATGCCTCGTTGTTTGCCTACCTGCACGAGGCACGGTTCCAACCCAAGGAGCGGAAGGACGGGACGCTATCGAACTTTGGCAGCGTCACCTTCATTCTCCGATCGTCTTGCAGCAAGCTCTTCCCCGCGAATTCGACCCGCGGGAAGTGGGAGTCCCATTGGATGAAACGGTGGTTCTACCACCGTGTGGCGAGCGGGAGCGGCCTCGAGTGCACAGGCCGCCCGATCGCATTCAAGACCTCACCCGGCCGGACGCTCGACGACGAGGATAGGCGGAGGGCCCGGCGACTCGTAGGTGTGACCGCCCGCTTCAACATGCACGACCTCGCCGAAGAGTTCGTGATGTATGGCATGGCGCCGCTTGCCTGTAACTGGCGTCTCGCTGTTGAGAAGCGACGGGATGACAACGTTTTGCCGCCGGTCTGCTTACTGCCGACGCCCACCGGTCCTCGTAAGTGTCGACCGCATCTCCCCTTCTGCTCGCGCGGAATGCGTTACATGTTAACCCCCTCTCTTTTCTTTGCTTGGATTTAGAAATTAGCTTGGGGGATGCGGAGCGACTCGTGCGCGTGTTCCTTGGGCCGTATACCGGCAGGGAGCACGAGCAGCGTGCATCCGCAACTGCGGAGGCAGGGCTGGGGCTGATAAACCGCATGTGCGAGGCCCTGGCCTTGTCGTGCCGGACCGCGCTCGTCCGGCTTCACAGCACCACGAGGACGAAGGCGCCGTCTCGCAAGAGGGGTCGAGGCGGGGCGTTTGCCGTGCTCGATATAGTAGCTGCCCTTGCTGCTGCCGCTGGTGCGGCCGACGCGGAGTCGGATTCGGCGAGGTATGCCGACTCGGGCCTGGAGGGCGCGGACGCCGGGGGCGAAGGGTCTTCGGGAAGTGCCCCGGACGGCGGACTCGCCGCGGGCAGCCGAAGAAGGGAAGTCTCGTCACTCGTGGCGGTCGTCGGGACAGAACCCGTGCTGGCCGGCGATGCTAAGGTGGAGCCTTCGGCCACGGCCGCCACGACGCCGGGGATGCAGCCTTCGGCCGTGGCCGCTATGATATCGGAAACGCAGCCTTCGGTCGCGGCCGCTGCACCGCTGGAGACGCAGCCTTCGGCCGTGGCCGCCACGACGCCGGGGGCGCAGCCTTCAGCCGTGGCCACTATGGTGCCGGAGACGCAGCCTTCGGTCGTGGCCGCTATAGCACCGGAGGCGCCCTCTGCGGGGGCGCACAGAGCTGGGCCTTCACCGACGACAGCCGCCGAAGCCGAGGTGCCCTCCGCGGAGGCTGCCCTTGTGGGGTCTTCACCCATAGACGCTGTAGCCGTGGGGACCTCCCCAAGCGCGACCAACGAGGCGGGGCCGTCGCCGCTCGTTCCGGGGAAGCGGCCGTGTCTGCGGCCAGGGCTCCACCGGAGGTCGAGGGGGTTCACCGTGGTGACGGGCATCATGAGCTTGTGGGATTCCGATGCGTACGCCGAGGTCCCTCTGGCGCGCGCCGCCACTGCTCCTCGGGCTACATTGTCCAGCATGCGAGAGCAATCAACGCCGGCCCCGAACACTGAGGCGTCCGCTCCTTGCGAGGAAACGCTGCTGCCGAGGGCTGGTGCCATTGCTACCCCGCCTGGGACTAGGGAGGCGGGTCCCCAAAGCCCTCCGTCTGCTACTGAGGGTAAGACGGTGTAGTTTTCCTCGCTGTAATCTTTGATGTGCCTTGTGGTGTTCTCACATGCGTGCCGGCTTGCAGCGTCACTTATTCCGGAGGAGGAGCTCTCGGCAGAAGACGGGGGTCCTGGTGCTGGCGGCGCGAACACCGTGCGCCCGGACCCAGCGGACTTTGTGCCTCCGCCGGAGACGCTGAGGGCGTGGCGCGGGATCATGGATGACGCAGTTGCCAGCGTCGGCCAGCAAGCGCTGTCGACGTACGGGGTAGAACGTCTCGGGGACGCCTTTGAGGTGTCGGGGGTGAGGGTAAGCACTTACTTACACAACAATGCTTGGCCCTGTTGAGCTTGCTAAGCCTTTATTGCTCTACAGACACTTGTGCTGGGCAAGCCTTGCAAGCGACCTATGTTTGCGCGGAAAGGGCGCTAGAGGAGAGGCTGAGGAGGGGCTACGCGAAGCCACAGGGGCCCGCTCGGCACAGGATGCCCGCATCCGCCATCTGGAAGCAGAGTGCACTGAGGTGAAGGCGCACACCGAGGGACTTGCCGCGTCTGCGCGGGAGTCGGCTATGGAGGCGGCGCAGCGGGAGTTCGCGGCGGAGCGGGACGGCCTTCTGTAGCAAGTCGCCTCGCTAGAGAAGGAAAAGGGCGAAGTTGCCTTGACTCTAGCGGAGCACGACCGGACGCTTGGTGAAGCTTCGGTAATTGCATGGGATGCCATGCAAGCACTGGAAGTCCATCTCCAAGGGCTTGTGGCTAAAGTGCCGGACCGCGCCTTCGGCCCGGAGGAGCTGTCGCGGACCCTTCGCTGGATCAGAGATGCCGCCAATGTTGCGCGCGGCGCTGCGACGACCTTCGGCAACCACTGTGCCTACGTGGTGTCATGTATGGTATGCGCACTCCTACGGCACCGCGGTTGCACACACATCGCCGAGCTGGAGGACCCTCAGCTGGAGATGCCCGGTGGGGCCAGAGTAATGTCCGGTGCCGTCCGCGCCGTTCGTCGTGCCATCAAGTTCTTCCACGAGCGGATCTGGGACTACGTCGGGGTGGCCGCCGCGCAGGTCGAGCACCGAAAGTCCCTTTACGGGGAGGGGAGCGTCGGCCAATTCCTGGACGAGGTCCCGCGGCGCGACAAGGGCGGCGCTGAGACCTCCGAAGGTGCCGGGAACTCGCAGGTGCGACGCCGAAGTGGCTAGGTGTGGGCGTGCGTTGTAATGTCCGCCCCCTTTTTTTTAATGAATAAAATGCGCGCTTGCTTTATGAACTGACTATTTGACTTGTATCCCGGGCAGCTTCCTTGCTGGGGGCGACTGCTTGCGTCTGACCTTGCGACCCAGCGGTGCCTTCGACGCTGGCGAAGGGCCGAGGAGTCGCTGAACTTCTGGGCGGGCCGATCTTCTTCGGGCGAGGTCCCGGCTTTAGCGCGTGTTAACGACGAGCCCGTCGAATAGTGGCTTAGAGCGGCAGAGATGCTTACGGTCCTCCGCGCTTGTACGATTTTTTCGATATATAGATTTGCTGGCATTTGCTGGCATTTAGGATATGCGCTGCATGTTGATGCCATTTCGGGTTCACCGATACGTCACAAGTGTTGTATGCTATGCTTCGGGTGGGCATGTTACGCGGGGGCGAAACCTCCACGCTTGAAGTGTGTCGTTGGCGGAGTAGTTGCACGAGGGTTCCGTCCGCCTAGTCGAAGTGGGCGCGCGTGTGCGGAGGCGAACCTCGACACCACGACTTGTTTAAAGTCCGTAGACTGGCGCGTGCGGAGGCGAACCTCGACACCACGACCTGTTTAAAGTCCACAGACTGGCACGTGCGGAGGTGAGAGTACGTGCACGCTCCGTTCCCCTACCCTCCGAGGTGGGGGTAGCCTCTGGTGCATCTCGCACTCCTCATGCGCCCTCCCTGGGGGCAGCCTCTGGTACGCTATGTCGCCGTCTCTTGGAGCTCTTGGAGTCGAGCCTCGGTAGTGCGCCTTGCGTTCACCTCCCGTGATGCGCGAGAGCGAGCCGCGACGCCCCAACGGGATGCATGATTAATATACATGTCCTCCTTGCGTTCCGCAGTGTGTGCAGAGAGCGCCCGCGTTTTATTTATACTCCGTAGAGTGCGTGGTGTCAACGTCCACGTCTTATTTATACTCCGGGGAGTACGCACAGGGACGAGGTCCCTGACGTGCGCGTGATTCGCGTCTTGTTTATACTCTGTAGAGTGCGTGGGGTCAACGTCCACGTCTTATTTATACTTCGGAGAGTACACACAGGGACGAGGTCCCTGGCGTGTGCGGGGTTCGCGTCTTGTTTATACTCCGTAGAGTGCGTGGGGTCAACGTCCACGTCTTATTTATACTCCGGAGAGTACACACAGGGACGAGGTCCCTAGCGTGCGCGGGGTTCGCGTCTTGTTTATACTCCGTAGAGTGCGTGGGGTCAACGTCCATGTCTTATTTATACTCCGGAGAGTACACACAGGGACGAGGTCCCTGGCGTGCACGGGGTTCACGTCTTGTTTACACTCCGTAGAGTGCGTGGGGTCAACGTCCACGTCTTATTTATACTCAGGAGAGTACACACAGGGATGAGGTCCTTGGCGTGCGCGGGGTTCGCGTCTTGTTTATACTCCGTAGAGTGCGTGGGGTCAACGTCCACGTCTTATTTATACTCTAGAGTGTACACACAGGGACGAGGTCCCTGGCGTGCGCGGGGTTCGCGTCTTGTTTATACTCCGTAGAGTGCGTGGGGTCAACGTCCACGTCTTATTTATACTCCAGAGAGAACACACAGGGACGAGGTCCCTGGCGTGCGCGGGGTTCGCGTCTTGTTTATACTCTGTAGAGTGCGCAGGGAGAACATCCGAGTCTTTTTTATACTCCGTAGAGTGCGTGCAGAGGCGTCCCCCCACACATCTTTGTTTATACTCATACCCGTGTCTTTGACGGAGAGTGCACACGCGAACGTGCGTCTTCATTTATACTCATACCCGTGTCTGCGACAGAGAGTGCACACGCGAACGTGCGTCTTTGGTTTATACTCATACCCGTACCCCTGGCTATGGAGAGTGCACACGCGAACGTGCGTCTTCGGTTTATACTCATACCCGTACCCCTGGCTACGGAGAGTGCACACGCGAACGTGCGTCTTCGGTTTATACTCATACCCGTACCCCAGGCTACCGAGAGTGCACACGCGAACGTGCGTCTTCGGTTTATACTCATACCCGTACCCCTGGCTACGGAGAGTGCACACGCGAACGTGCGTCTTCGGTTTATACTCATACCCGTACCCCAGGCTAGGAGAGTGCACACGCGAACGTGCGTCTTCGGTTTATACTCATACCCGTACCCCAGGCTACGAAGAGTGCACACGCGAATGTGCGTCTTCGGTTTATACTCATACCCGTACCCCAGGCTACAGAGAGTGCACACGCAAACGTGCGTCTTCGGTTTAAGCGCTCGGAGCACGCGCGTAGGCAGAGCCTCCGCGTGCTCTTCGTCGCATGTTGGTGCACAATGATAAGCGATGGGCGACAAACGGTGAACTTTATTGCATTCCCGTTTGCGCGGGTGAGCAGTTACAAAAGGCAGAGATACTAACCATTTGTCCTTGGTGTAGCCGGAGCCTCTAGTGGTTGGACTATTTGTAGGGCCTGCCGGGCCGCCTTCGAATGACACCGTGGGCCCCGCGCTGCGGTGCCAACTCTAAGAGCACCGTTGAGCTTTGCGACGCGGGTACCTGGTGCCAGGCGCGATGCGCCGGGCCATATCCTGGTCGCCACGGATGGTAATGATGGTCCGCGGCCCCGGGATCTTCATGCATAAATAGCCGTGATGTGGCACCGCACCGAAGGAGTTGAGGATTGGGCGCCCTAGTATGGCATTGTAGGGGTACAGGAGGTCGACGACATCGAAGGTGGCATCTTCGGCCCTGACATTGTCATCTTGGCCAAACGAGACTTGGAGGCATATCTGGCCAAGCGCCCGTAGGGGCTAACCCCCGAAGCCCTGCAGTGGGATCCCTGAGGGTCCCAGACGGCTACGGGGGATTCCCATCTGGTCGAAGGCTGCCGCGAACAAGACGTTCGCGGAGCTACCGCTGTCAACTAGGGCACGCCCCACGTCGCATCCTGCGATAATGGCCCGGATGATCAGGGGGTCCTGGTGAGGAAACTCCACGCCTTGAGCATCGTCGGGTGTGAACGTGACTTCGTGCTGTGCCCAGTCCGGCGGTGCCTGTGCTGGGTATGCCGCTACATGATGTAGCCTTCGCGCGTAGGCCTTTTGCTGCCGTGTTGAAGCGAACTCCAGCGAGGAGCCTCCGGATATAATATTGATAACCCTGCGG
Source organism: Dendrocalamus sinicus (assembly GCA_036346575.1). Taxonomy (NCBI): domain Eukaryota; kingdom Viridiplantae; phylum Streptophyta; class Magnoliopsida; order Poales; family Poaceae; genus Dendrocalamus; species Dendrocalamus sinicus. Next base: position 54,535,860 of record CM070650.1, read on the forward strand.
TGGGCTGCCTTCGGGGCCTGCAACTGCAGGAGGCCCTCCCGAGGCTGCTGCACGTGAGCTTGAATCCGCAGGGGGCCCTCCTGGGGCTGCGCCCCTTGTGCCTGGATCTGCATGGGGGCTTCGTATGGGTGCTGGACGTAGGCCACCACAGGCGGACGCGCCTCCAGGCTCCTATCCCTGGCGACGCTTTGGCGGAGCACCGCGATGGAGACGCAGGTACGCGTGTTGTGGGTGCCCGGACCATGGACTTCGCACCACAGCCCGTGGTGCTGGTCATCGTAGTCCCCGCGACCTCTATCATCGCGGCCCCGGCCACGGCTGCGTCCTCGACCTCGGCGCCCCCGACCGCCACGACCAGCGGAGGCGCTTTCTTCGGAGCCACCTTCGATATTGAAGACGTGCCGGCCTCGGCGCGACTTCTGCTGGCCACGCTTGGGCCTATCGGACGGCTCCTTGTGCGGGGCTTCCTTGCGCTTGGGCGCGTCTTTTGATGACTCCTGCTTGCGCTTTCCCTTCGAAGAGCCGTCCTTCGGTGGGTCTTCGGTTTTCGCCGAGGCACCGGCCTGGTTGGTGTCAGAGTCATCACCTTGCCTCCGCCGGGCGTCCTCTTCCGCCCTGGCATATTCCTCCATTTTATCAAAGAGCTTCGCCACTGTCTTGATTGGCTTCCGCGCATTGTATTCGGCCATCGGGCCCGGGCGGAGGCCCTGTATGGCTGCATTGACAACGGTGGTTTCGTTAACATCTTTCACTTGGCAGCGTATCTTCGCGAAGCGTTTGAAGTAGTCCCAGAGCTTTTCTGAAGGCTTTTGCTTCACGGCGAAGAGCTGGTCCGTGTTGACCCGCTCAACGTAGTTCCCTTGAAAGTTGTTGTGAAGGCGGCGCAGATCTGCTCCCACGTGTAGATGAAGTTAGGTTCTATGCTAAAAAACCAGGAAAGCGCCACTCCTTACAGCGCGAGGGGGAGTCCCTTCGCCTTTGTGGTGTCGTCTCCACCGGCAGCCTCGATTGCAGTTTCGTACACGCGTACGAACTCGCGAGGGTCTGTGTCGCCTTTGTACGGCTCAATGACACTGGGGAATTTGAAATCTTCGGGCCACGCCGCCTGCTGCAAGCCTACCGAGAGCGGGGACTCTGGATCGACGCGTCACAGCGGCACGCGGCTGGAGGTGGGGGCATCGCAGCTGTCCGCCCTTTCCGGCGTGGGCTCTGGCGCGGCCACTGGCGCGGCCTGCTGGCTCCGAGCCTCTTGCATGTCTCGGACGGCTCCTCGGAGATCCCCTAGCTCCCGCTGGAACGCGTTGAGGGCCGCCAGCAGGGCGCTTTCCACCGCAGGTGCGGTCGGGGCCGTCGGCGCGCCCAACTGACGAGTTGGGGCGGGGACGATCGCCTCGCGAGCTCCCGAGCTGTCGGTCGCTCTGTCATGGCTACCTCCACCCGCCCAGTCCGTGCTGCCGGCTAGGGTGGCGGGGTTGGTCGTTATCGTCGCGGCGGCGGTGGCGGGGTTGGTCGTTGTCGTGGCGGTGGCCGGGTTGGTTGTTGTCGTCGTGGCGGTGGCGGGGTTGATCTCCGCAGCGCCGGTGACGGGGTCGGTCTCCGCAGCATCAGTGATGGGGTCGGTCTCCGCAGCACTGCTGACGGGGTTGGTCTCTGCGGCACTGGTGACGGGGTTGGCCGTCGCAGCGCGAGCGTCAACGTCTGCGACCACCGCGCCCGCGTCGCCACCCGCGCTCGTGTCGCCACCCGCGCCCGCGATAGTCGATGCCGAAGCCCTGGTACCCACGCGATGCTCCGACCCAGCCGCCTTCTTTCCCTTCACCGCCGTTGACGAAGCTTTTTTCGGTGCCATCTTTCTTCGAACTTCAGGCTTGCTCCTGTCCTCCCCACGGATGGCGCCAACTGTTGTGGCTACAGACCAAACAGAGAGTGATGTGGTAGTGGAGAGTTGGGAGAAGTGATGTCTTTCTCCCATAGCCTTTCCCAGATATATATATATATATATTCATGTGGGGTATGCTTTTACAATTATGCCCTTCCATCAGTACATCCCCGTCAGGGGTATTTACGCCATTACACATGTCCTACTTTGGGCCCTATAACCTTCTAACAGGCCTACCGGGCTTAGGTGGGGGCCACCCCTACAACAATGCTCAAAGATGAGACCACTTTTAGTTTGAAGGAAATGTGCAACGAAACCGAGGCAAAACTAAAATCAGTGAATATAATTTGCTCATGGGTGGATGATAGCCAAGATGGCTTTAGATATATTTCCACATGTCTCAGTAAGCAAGAATATTGAAGAAATCACTCTAAAAACCTTCAAATGAAGAAACCACTTGGAATGTCAAGAATGTGCAAAAAACCGAGTTTCATGATGAACTTGCTACCAATATGCCTAGATAGGTGGAGTATGATTTTCAGAGGATTTCTCCATTCCTTACACGTCCTTGGCACAGTAAGATCAAGAAAAGGGTAAGGGGAGAGGAAAAACCAACCAAAACAAGAACAAATCAATCAAATAGAGAGAGTCATGGAGAATATCAAAGATTGATTCTATTGCTGCTTAAGGAGGAAAGTTTTATAGCCAATTCCTTAGGATAGCAGAGCTCTAAGCCTAGAGCGCGCGTGCACACACACACACACACACTTACTCTCTCTCTCTCTCTCTCTCTCTTTCTAACCTATCTCCCATGGGAGGAAGGAGGAGCTAGCCACCAAAAGTCTTAGCCAACCTTTTCAAACCCTAGCCCTTGCTTCTACTTCCTTGATATAGCCTCACAACCTAAACCAAAACCTAATGAATCCACCCATTAGGCCAAACTAGGGATAACTTGTTAACCCCACTACTCTCTCACGCATGCTTCTTAAAGCGGCTTACAACCAATAACCAGTTTATGAATCAATACTTGATCCACTTCATATTTTTAGCATATACAAGACCTAAACTACTTAGGCCAATGCCATGGTTTCACATACTGCTACTTTTCCCTATTAGGAAATTTACTAAAATACCCTTTACCATTTTCTACGAAGTTTCCCGCTTCCTTTTTCACGAAGCATCGTCTATGCTTCGCCATCTTCCACGTGGCCTCAATGACTTGCTGCCAAGCCTCTCATGTGTCCAGATACCACCGAATTCTGCAGCTATCACGGTAATTGGAGCAATTGCCGGGTTCAGAATTGGTGCTCTCATTGGGATGGTTGCAGGTGCGCTGCTTGACTTGATTTTCAGCAGTGGAACTAGCAAGGTGAAGATCACAGACGGGCTCACTGTTTGTTGTGTGGGTCCTATGCCCGATGGTCTCCAACTCGCTCGTCTAGTTAAGCGCATTACCCGACCTCTAAACTGATTATGCTACTATGCTAGTACTACCGTTGCTAACCTGCTGCTGCTACTACTACTAAACTTATGATCGACTACTACATACTACTATTAGTATGTACAATTTGTTGAACTAAAGAGGGTCGGTGGAGACCCTTAGGTTATAAATTCGCACCCTAACTACTACTATTTATTGTATTGAAGGGATATACTTACCTCTTGTGTAAATGCGTAAGTGCCTATTGTGCACTCCTAAAATAATACCCACGTTGTTGTATTCCGTGATGCCATGATCTTATATACTTCATGAATGTGCTTAAGCTTTCTTGTGGTATTATCAAGCTCATATATACTAGTATGCATCACATAATATAAGTCAATATTAATTGCACCTTAATACCGAAGTGCCTATTGTGCACTCCTACAATAATACCCCCTTGATCACCAAAGAAGAAAAATAAAACCCACTTGGTTGTATTTTAAGGATAAACTAGTCTAATGATGAATAAAAGACATGTTGTTGATTCGATGATATCATTTTTTATCGACTCTGGGGTCTAGTTATAGAAGAAGATGAGAGTTAAAAACTTTCTTTGCATTTAAAATAATACCTAGGATCGGAGGAACTGTTTCTACAATTTTATCAACACTACTATAAAAAGCCTAATATTAGACACCAAATCACAGACAGTTTTGTGAAACCGTTTGTGATGTACACTATTACAGACAGTTTTAATTTGGAGGTTGTCTGTGGTATTTGTGGCGGGAAAAAGGAGTATCACAGACGGTTCTTACCGCTGAACCGCTCGAGATCTTTGGAATATCACTGAGCGATTTTTATTAAAAACCGTCGTGATATTACAGATTATCACTGAGCGGTTTTATTATAAAACCGCAGGATAATCGAATATCATGAGCGGTTTTATTATAAAACCGTCTGTGATATTCGATATCACTGAACGGTTTTATAATAAAAACCATCTGTGATACGTTTCCCGCCTTGCAATCCCTCAAAATTTCATATTTTCCCGCTTAAGTCCGAGTATGATTCAGTTTTGAGACACCTTCAGTAAAACGGGCATAACTTTTGCATACGGTGTCCGTTTTCGACATGCTTGTACTCGTTGGAAAGCTAACGACAAGCCCGATCCAAAAAAATGACCAGCTTGCACTAGTCGCCCTCCAAGACCCTGAAAATCGGCCATCTTTGGACCTAAACCTGCGTCACAAGTTTTTGGTGTCTATTTTTGCCCTTTTTCTTGGTCTTCCTTTTGGAATTTGGATTTTGCTTCAACTGCAAAGTTGTAGATCTCATCGAAACCTTTGAAATGAGTATATATAAGCCATATATAACTTTGCTATTTTATCTTTCCAGACTAGTTGTTTATATTGCATCGGTATATAAAATTTTGTGCTCTAATTTGCAGACGGTTCTAGCTATATAACCGTCTGTGATATTCATTCATCACAGACGGTTCTATATATAGAACCGTCTGTGATAATCTGACCACTGGGCGCGTCGATCCTCCTCAACCCAATCCTAGCCAATAGAAATCCACCAATCCTCACCCCCACGGATCGTAGCTCCGCCTCTCCCTCCCCTATAAATATAACCCAAACCTAGCCTCTTTGCTGGTCTGCTCTTCCTTGATGTCCTCCTCCTTGCTGTCCTCCTCCTCCTCGCTGTCCTCCTTGCAGACGACACACAAGTCTACGGCGATGATGGTGGGCGTCAAAGACATCCAGCTCATGCGTTGCATCAGGGGCGAGAAGGATGGTGGGCGTCAAAGGCATAGAGGATCTTTGCTTGTTGTGTAACCTGCTCGTTGTTCTTGTTGTGTAACCTGCTCGTTGTTCTTATTGTGTAACCTGCTCGTTGTTTTGGAATATTGTAATGGCATGCTCTAATCTTAATAAAAATGGTTGTTTTATGTTTGTGAAATGAATTGAGATGTGAATTGGATGTATACATGTACATGTTGATCTGCTTGTTTCAGAGGGTATGGCTAGCATTTCCTGAGGCTAGCCAATAAACAGAAATAAGTTTAGGAGTAGAAGGCAATATCACAGACGGTTTTTAGTTAAAAACCATCTGTGATAGGTCATATATCACAGACGGTTTTCTTTAAAAACCGTTTGTGATTTATACATATCACAGACGGTTTTCTTTAAAAACCGTTTGTGATTTATACATATCACAGACGGTTCTTAATTAAAAACCGTCTGTGATAACTATATATCACAGACGGTTTTTAACTAAAAACCGTTTGTGATTATAACTATCACGAGCGGTTCAAAACCGTGCGTGATATTACATCCTGAGCGGTTGAAAACCGTCTGTGATGACCTCGTATTATCACTGACCCATAAATTCAGACGGTTCACAAAACCGTCTGTGATGACGTTTTTGAACCGTCTGTGATGACCTTTTCTGTAGTAGTGCAATATCTATCTGCTGAGAGTTGCCCCACATCATGCTTGACCCATGTCACTCTATGCCATTTGTGTTGTTGCAGCTGTAACTGTTTTATTGCTAGACGTTTGTTGCTTATTCCTGTCGCTCTTATGTCTTCCTCGATGATCCCCTCAACTTGGGCTTTAAAATTAAATTTGGGTTTTCACTTTTATATTATCCCAAAATTAATTTTGGTATCAAAATTATATGCTACCCTTGGGGGTACAAGAGCAATGTACCCCCCCTTCCCAAAATATTAGCCCATTATGCAAATTGAGCTTTAGTATTTTTTTGGGTTTTTTGGTTATGGGGGTACATACCTCATGTACCCTTGAGGGTATCGTATACTAATTGAACAAATTACCCCCTTAGTGTAATACCCTGAAAATTTACATACCTCTTGTTCAAGGTGTTATTCAGTATTTAACGAAAGGTCATACACAAATCAAATCAAATCTTTTCGAAAGTATTTTCTTGAGTTTTCCTAAAGCATCTCTCTTTGAAAGTAGGAAAATATTTTTACACGTTTCCACTTTCAGTTTTATTCAGGAACTCATTTATAGCTTATGGTCCAAGTAGGAGAATGTTGGACTCTGATCTTGAGAGTGTCTCATGACTTGCAGAGTTGCAGGCTCGGAACTTAATTGGGAAATGGTGGATTAATGTTGTCTTATGTAAGGTTTAACTTTAGGTTCTTACATTAACTAGTAATTCATCGACTGAAATTAGATTGATATGGATCTTTAATTTGAACATGAGTTTGCTCCGACATTGATCAAGGTTGTAACATGGAATGTCTGAAATTTTGATGAAATACAACGTTTCTAAATGTTCTACTAATTAATGAGCTGGTGTCAAAAAGATCTTTCATACTACCTGCGTTTTTTTATTCTTTACGTTTCCTTATTGGGGTGTTTTTTTTGTTCTTTACATTTCTTTTTTGTGAAGGTTTTTGTGAGAGAGGATTTGGGTCCAGTTATAGTTAGTGGGAGGAGTGTGAGTGCATCTTGGTTTTTGTGCAAAAGCAAACGTAAAGAATAAAAAACGGAGGTAGTATGTATTACAAAGCATTAGGGCTATAAAAAAAGCTTGAAGCTCGCGAACTACTCGAGTTCGATTCGTTCTAGGCTCGATTTGAGCTCGGTTTGAACTTTAAACGAGCCGAACTCGAGCTTGCGAGCTTCACCGAGCCGAGCTCGAATAGTTTGCGAGCTCCGATTCGAGCTTAAATAGTAATATATATTAATTCTTACCGAGCTTACTCGAGCTGAACTCGAGCTCGATCTTTTCTTATTATTGAAAATTAGTGTGTATTTGAATTATTTTAACTGTTATCGAGCTTACTAGAGCTGAGCTCGAACTTAAAATTTTCATATTATTGAAAAATAGTGCATAATAAATTATTTTAATTGTTATCGAGTTTAGACCGAGCTGAGCTCGAGCCCAGGTCTAGGCTCGGACCCCAATTCGAGCTCGGCTCGAGCTTCTACCGAGCTCGAGCCTGAAAGGACAAGCTCGCTCAAGCTCGGCTCGAATAAAGCCCTATCCCCAGTTACAAGCCATCTCTCTAACCGAGTCACCTTCTCAAATTATAAAGACAACCACGACTTGCCACCCGGTGAGTTGGCGTGCGACCACCTCCTCCGTCCACACAACCTACATTTGAACCTATTAATGATCTTTGCTAGCCTAGCAAATTAGGTATGCTATCTAGGTGCTGATTTAGGTGGTGAATACTGAATTGAGGTGAGTGTGTGATGCTATTTTCTTTGATTTGTTTGCTAAATTTTGGACGAAGGATGTCGGTTCAAGTATTTGCTTGCTAGATTGTGCCTTGTTTGCTTCTAATGCAAGAACAGTGTGTTTGACAATTTGCACTGGAAGTGATCGATGAAATGCCTGCTAGAACACTCATGTTTAGTTTAGATATGAAGTATTCAGTGCTACACAAATTCTGTTATGATGGACCTAAGATGATTCAGTTGTCATTGCAATCGATTATTATATTCATTCACCGTGGCATTTTACTTGTAGATTGAGGCTATATACGAGCAGCTGCTAGCTACTGCCCTTCATCAGAGCCCCTCATCAGTTAGTTTGTACAAGATGGCCTCTAGTTTCAGCACCCTCCTTCATGTAACCTGCAGCTCTGAACCAATGTGTCTTCAATGTATAACTTGCACTCTCTGACATTTCTAATTTTCTATGCATGATTGCAATCCCTGGTTAAGAATGTCCTTTAATTTCCACTTGAAAGACTTATTTAACATCCCTGCTTGACCAATGTGTTAGCGTTAAATTCGGCGAACACACTTGGTGCACGAAAGCACGAACGAATAGCAGCAGGAGTAGGTAGCTAGAATAGTATCATGACTTTGATGCTTGGCCAGATTATCAATAACAATCGGCCCTGGACCAAGCTCTTGCACAGACGCATATATCTCACCTATCTTGATCAAACCTTTGATTTCCTTCTTCTCTACATGCGAGGGTTCAGTAGCATCTCTCTTCTTCTCAACCCACCTTGGGACCACCTTGGAATATTTTTTTGATGGCCGATCTTTCGAAACTGCCGTTTGTTTCTCATATTTTGACAAGAGGTACTCAAAAGTAGGCTTGAACTTCTTCTGCGCCTTTGCTTCATTCACTTTCCACGCATCAACCTTGGGGCACTTTGGCTTGAGCATCTTTGGGCATTTTTGGGCAAAACCGTTCTGAACGGTCCGTACTGCTATGCTGTAGTAGAACCAAAACCGTTCTGAACGGTTTATAAAACCGTTCTGAACGGTTTGTACCACTGCGCTGCAGTATAACCAAAAGCGGGCTGACCGGTTTCTGGCTGGTTTACCCTGCGCAATAGGCAAACCAGGCGTCTTTGATGAGGGCTTCGTTTGCCCCCCGAGCATGGGAGCTTTTGCAGTGATCTTCAGAGACTCCCTTCCATTAGCAGTAGTTCCCAATGTCATTTTTCTTGATATTATTGAATCATCTACCCGTTTAGGTCTTTCTTCACCAATGACAACATTTTCCCCTTTTGTAGATTCGGCTTGTTCAGGCCGAATCAACACCTTAGCATTCTGTAGATCAAGAGTATTAACAGGGAACAACTGTTCATCTATTTGCATATCTCTAAAACTCAATCAACCTTCATTGATGGCCGATTGGATATGCCGACGGAAGACATTGCAGTCATTAGTGGCATGAGAGAATGATTTCTGGAATTTGCAATAAGCTCGCCGCTTCAACTCATCAAGTGGCGACATAGCATGAGACAATCTAATGTTTCCACTTTTCAACAAATCATCAAAATTTCTATCACACTTGGAAACATCACCGGTAAACTTGATCTCATCTTGCTGATTCTTATGAATCGGCTTAAGAGAAGCACATGTACTTGAATTTGATTTAGACAGCCATACAAATTCAGTAACATAAACATTCTTATCTTCATCGTCCGAAAATTCAGATTCATAATCAGACATATGCATGTTAGGACGATCAGATTTCAATCTATGCTCTCTTGACTCCTTGCTTTGGCTTTCTTGAGCCGAAGCCTTTTGTAGGACTTGATTAATGTTAACAAAGTCATGTCCATCTAATTTTTCTCTAATGTAAGAGCGCAAACCATGAAAAGCTAAATTTGCCAAATCTTTCTCAGAAATATGCCAAATTCCTTGTTGCGAAATACCAAGTAAGTGAAAAGATTGCAAATCTCAAAAATATCCTCAATAACTAAGGATAGATAGCTTCTCCCAACCTCCTTCCGCACAATTGCATTACTCACAATTTGAGAGTCGCTTTCGATCACCAGTCTTTGGTATCCCGCCACTATATAAAGCCACTTGGAGAGCCATTAAAATCGCTTTAGCCTCAGCAATCTCCACCGTCAAGCAAGCCTCCACATGCTCAACCACACACATCCTCACCCTACCATCTTCATCTCTACCAACGCATCGATCCTAAGCCCACTTCCATCTCACCATCATACCCACATCAACATTGAGCTTCATATATCCCTCTTGTGGAGCATCCCAAACCCTATCATATATAGGATCTTTCATACTCTCCGCCATCAGTCTCTCCACCCTCTCTTGTAACACCCCTGCCACTAACGGTCCGGAGGTTGTCACCACTGGCTGCTCCGTAGGCCATAAATTGACCCCATAAACAAACACAAGTCTTTCCGGCGCACTTTGACCTCACTCGTGCACACCCTAGAAAACTTTCCAGGAGCCAAGCACTCTTAACTGTGGGGTTCTTAACAATGGGTTTCCAAGAAAAGAAGATGCATCTCGTTGGTATGGGTAGTACTATCAATCCTTTTAAGCTATTATTTGAGCTCCTACCATATCATATCATACTATATTAAATTTGGGGTATTACATCTCCACCATCTCTCTCTCCCCTTGAATATTCTCGTATTACGACTACCCTGTATTGCCCAGCAAGTGGTCATAAACCACTCCCTCTTATCTCTATCCAACCTCTCCCACTCCTCATCTACCCAATCTGGCACACACTTGTACCTCCCTCAAAGATCCACTTCAATCCCACGCTCCCTCCAAATGTCTTCCACCACACCACATTCCCTGATAGCATGCAACCCTGTCTCCTCTAACCCACACACTGAAGGGATATTGGTAACCCTTTTGTGTAATCCCACCCTTGTAGGTAAGACCCCCTGGGATCCACAGGTCCTTCCATACTCTAATATGACTCCCATCCCCCACCCTCCACCTCAACCCCCCATAACAACCTACCTGGCCTCCCATATAGCCCTCCAAGTGTAGCTCGAGTTACTTCCTAACTCCGAATCAAGATAAGAAGAGTTAGGGAAGTACCTAGCAGCATATGACCGAGGTAGCAATAAGAGATCCCAGATGTGTGAACACTCTCCAAGACTGTTTACCAGAGCCCAGCTAAACATCTTACAATCCCGAAAACCTAGTCTACCAATCGCCTTCCTCCCACACAACTTACTCCAAGCCAACCAATGAATCTTCCTCTCCCCATTCTTTTGCCCCCCCCAAAATTGTGACACCAAAGACCTGATTTCATCGCAGAAAGCATTAGGGAATTTGAACACACTCATCCCGTAGGTAGGGATAGATTGGGAAACAGCCTTAATCAGGACCTCCCTACCAGTCTTAGACAAAATCATTCCCTTCCACCCATGCAGCTTCCTCCAAAGCATATCCCGAACACCTTTCGTAATCACTTTCTTGGATCTTCCCACCACCGTGGGTAAGCCAATATATCTATATATCATGGATATCCATAATCTGCACTCCCAAAACCACCGCTATATGTGCTCTCCTAGCTACTCCAACCCCTTTACTAAACGACACCTTGGTCTTTTCAAAACTCACCATCTTCCTTGATACTCTCTCATACACACCTAGCACATCCTTCACCCTTCCGGCCTCCTCTACATTAGCTCTCACAAAGATAACACTATAATCAGGGAAGAAAAGGTGAGACACAATAGGTGCCTGGTTCGCAATCCTTAATCCATGAATCGTCCCTCTCACCACCTCTCTCCTCAACAAACCTGACAACGCCTCTGCACACAGAATAAATAGATAGGGAGACAAAGGGTCCCGTTGTCTAATGCCCCTGCTAGGAGAGAAGGGACGCCATTCACCAAAACAGAAAACGAGATAGATCTGATACACTCTATAACTCTATCTACCCATCCTACATCAAAACCCATCCTCCATAACAGCGCCTCTACAAAATCCTACTCCACCCTATCATAACCCTTTTTAGCCATATCTAAGATATGCCCCTCACCATGCCTCTCCCCCTTCATGTAATGGAACATCTCAAAGGGCCACCAGAATATTGTCAGTGTTGAGACGTGAAGGTGTGAAGGCACTCTGATTCTCAAACGCAATCTCATTCAGAAACGAGCTTATACACCACATTACACAGGCTTATAAGTCTAAAATCCGCCATCCTCTCCAAGCTCTTCTTCTTTGGGATTAAAACCAAGTGAGTATGGTTTACATCCCTTGGAATAGGAGCCCCCCCTCAAAATATCAAGCACCAATCTAGCCACCGACACCCCTCCCCCCAACCACCACCACCACCACAATATGCCAATGTTGGTATTTGTTAACGCAAATAGAAAGATCCGTAAGCGCACGGAATACCGTTGTAGCATTTCACCAGGGAGTATTCCTGGTATCATATTTATTTCCACAGGGAAGCAATGGTTGAAAGAGTATTGATAATTAACAAGGAGGAATCTACTAATTAATATACCGACTAACCAGAACAGGAGTAAATGATAGGCATGAAGATAGGCGACACACAGAAGGTTCCAAGATAAAGATACAAGCAGAAGGCGTAGCTAGCTTGGGAGGACAACGAGCGAGCACTAGATTCCTATGTTCCTCTCTACCTTTGGGTTCTATTAGCTAAACTACGACACACGACTATGGTGAGGTTGAATATGTAGAGGATACCCTAAAGCACACGGGGCACTAGCCTATCTAGCATCCGTTAGACAGTCTCAGCTTCGGGGCGCCTACATTTTAAGAATGTACCCAGCCACGTGATGGATTACGAAGACCAGACAAGGCTGTCACTACCTGCTGGCTACCAAACTTCCGTGGGGTACACCGCACTCTAAGGTATCCTTAGCCTAAACATCATGTTTATGCTAACGAATACTACTCTAGCCCTCGCGTTAGAGCTAAAGCACTCGAAGAATCGAGCGTAGAACCGGTGTGAAGTCGACCCAAACTACTCCAACCTTTACTAAGATCGAACACTGAAGAAAAGACTAAAGTAACCAACACTACGACGAGCGTAGCGATACGAATAAGATAAAGACAGAGATGATAAACATATTGAATATAAAATGTCTTCCAAAGGAAGGATACAAGGGCCGACCCTCGAAGATGATCCGGAACCCAGGCCGAACCCGACTCGACTCTAACTCCCAAACTAACCTAGCCTATACTACTACATAGTGAGAGAGATGGCTTGGAGAGCTCCTTCTTGGTGTGTCTTGAATGAGAGGGGGGTGCCCCTCTATTTATAGTGGAGGTTCCTTGGAGGGGTGGAGAAGGTCCTTTGTATTTTAGGAAATAAATTCCCTTGATTTGATCTTGATTGATTTGATTTGATATCTTTGATATGTGGGCCCATGAATCCATGTGATGCTTGATCTTGGCTCTTGGATCAAACTGACCTTGATCCACAGGCTAGGATTACCCCCAAATGTGTTTCTTTGCATGTGGCGAGAGTTGGGCCTCATTGGGCCTGGGCCTTGGTCGGCCGACCTGGCCCAGAGCCCAATTGGGCCCATTTTTCACCAGTGGGCTCCTGCATGGGTTAGTTCTCCAAAAACCAGGTGCAATTGTTTATTTGATAAATATATATAAGAAATATATTAGTTTCTCTTTTATTTCCGGGATGTTGACGGTATGATTTTATGTGATAAGATCCGTCAACAAGCTCCCCCACACTTAGATCTTTGCTCGTCCCGAGTAAAGAATATGAATTAAGTACAAAGGATCGAGCAAGGACTAAGGTGGTTTTTTATGCATAACCTCTCAAGAAATGCAGCTAGCATAAAGGTTATTCCAAGACATTCCTCATACTTGTGGGGTTTAGAGTGGCTGGCTATGATACTCGCCTTGGGCGGTTGAGAGATGGAATAACTCGAATGAAGACATGGCTCCCCTCCTTTCTCAAGTATACTTGGCGTTTTTAACAAGTTTTTCAAAAAAAATTATCCTTAGCTTACATACTCCTCAAATGGTATGCTCATATCACTCATGTGGTTTCTGTATGTCCTCTCCAAGAGCCATTGGCCTTTCTTTTTTTTCCTACAAACTATAGGTTTATGTGGAGCTCAAGGTAGGGGTAAAGAAGGCATACTTATGTCATGTATGTTGTCAAGTCAAAAATCGGCCCTCGTGAAAACCATAACACTTCTTTAAACTAATCATTGGAAGGAAAATGTTCCGGGGTGAGGGAGAGAATGGACTCATGCCAAGGAATAAGAACAACACAAGTGGAATAGTGTGAGGTACTAATGAGTCCATCACACCGAAGCTTGTGTTGGCGGGAAAAGTATAGTCATGTTATGAACTCCTTATTGTTGGATCCCTTTATATTTTTCTTTTAAGCACTTGAGATCATGGAGCTATATATTTCTTTTCTCTTCTTTCTTTTGCTTTTTTTTCAATACTTGGACCTTCATGTGTGCAAATTTTTTTTCATTCCTTCTTCTTTTTTTCAATACTTGGACCTTCATGTGTCCAATATATATTTTTTTCTTAGCTCCATGTCTTCTTTTTGCAAGGGTATCATAGGAATAAAAGGATGATACATGGTGTACTTATTTGACAAGACTATACTCATGGATAGGTTCAAGGATTCGCAAAGGAAAGGATGGAGTTTCTATTGTGTCGAGGAATGTCTGGCGAAGGTGGATGCATAAATCCAATGTGAAATTTTGCATAACCAGACATAAAAAGGCTAGCACAACAAAGATAAACGCGAAGGAAATGATTAGCTTTGAAGTTTCATTTCTTCATAAGGGCCCAACGTTTGACAAAACTCAACACGACAAAAGGCAGCGTATGTGTAGTTTTGATCATGTGAAGCATTTGGCTGTGGTAGGATATATTAACCATTGAGGAGATGTGAAGCTAGAGGCTTTAGTATTTTTGCTCAAAATAGAATTCTCCAAGCATCACTTAATCAGGGAGAGAGAAATGCTTCTATCTTGCTATATCTCATTTCACAACAACTTAGGCAAGATCTTCCTATTCGAGATTTTTCCCACAAGGATTGAGTACTAACCCGGGAATAAAATTTATGCAAGCCAATCATGTGAGAAGCAAAGTTGTGCTCAAACACTTGGGCCAGATTAGTTTGATCAAGCTTTTAGTCATTTTTAAGTTATTTGATCAAAATTTGTATAAAGCAACTTGGATTGGTTTGATCAAAATTTAGGTATGTCCAAGTTAACTTGTTTAAACAAGTGACATTAATGAGTGAGTCACGCTTTCGGCAAAATGTGATGTGAAAAAAAAATCCCTGGAATCCTCTGGTAACTCCGGAATGACTGGAAAAGCTGAAAACTGTGAGCTATAGGTCACGCTTTCGGCTAAATGTGCTCCAAAAAATAAAAAAAATCCCCGGATTGTCCCGGTAACCCCGAAACGAATAGAAAAGCAGAAAATCGTGAGCTATAGGTAACGGTTTCAGCCAAATGTGCTCCAAAAAAATAAAAATCCCAAGACTGCTCCGGTAACCCTGGAACAACTAGAAAAGCTGAAAATCGTGAGCTATAGGTATGCTTTCGGCAAATGTGCTCCGAAAAATAAAAATCCCCGGACTACTTCGGTAACCTCGGAACGACTAGAAAAGCTGAAATCGTGAGCTATAGGACACACTTTCGACCAAATCTGCTCCGAGAAACAAAATTCGTTGGAATGCTCCGGTAACCCTGGCACAACTAGAAAAGCTGAAAGTTGTTAGTTATAGGTTACGCTTTCGGTCGCATGTGCTTCGAAAAATAAATATACCCGAACTACTCTGGTAACACCGGAACGACTAGAAAAGCTGAAAATCGTGAGCAATTGGTAATGCTTTCGGCCAAATGTGCTCCGAAAAATAAGAATCCCCGGACTGCTCCGGTAACCCCAGAACGACTAGAAAAGCTCAAAATCATGAGCTATAGGTCATGCTTTCGGCAAAATTTGATGCAAAAAAAAATCTCTGGAATCCTCCGGTAACTCCGGAACGGCTGGAAAAGCTGAAAACTGTGAGCTATAGGTCACGCTTTCGGCCAAATGTGCTCCGAAAAATAAAAATCCCCGGACTGTCCCGGTAACCCCTAAACGACTAGAAAAGCTGAAAATCGTGAGCTATAGGTCACGCTTTCAGCCAATTGTGCATCGAAAAATAAAATCCCAGGACTGCTCCGGTAACCCTAGAACGTTTAGAAAAGCTGAAAATCGTGAGCTATAGGTCATGCTTTCGGCTAAATGTCCTCCGAAAAATAAAATCCCTGCACTGCTCCGGTAGCCTCGGAACGACTAGAAAAGCTAAATATCGTGAGCTATAAGTCACGCTTTCGGCCAAATCTTCTCCAAGAATCAAAATTCCCTCAATTGCTCCGGTAAACCTTAAACGACTAGAAAAGTTGAAAATCGTGAGCTATAGGTCATGCTTTTGGGCCAATGTGATGCGAAAAAAAAATCCACGGATTCCTCTAGTAACCCCGGAACGACTAGAAAAGGGGAAATCTTGAGCTATGGGTCACCCTTTCGCCCAAATGTGATGCGACAAAAATCCCCGAATCCTCCGGTAACACCGGAATGATTAGAAAAGTTGAAAAATCGTTAGCTATAGGTCACACTTTCGGACAAATGTGCCCAAAAAATAGAAATCCCTGGACTGCTTCGATAACCCCGGAACGACTAGAAAAGCTGAAATCGTGAGCTATAGGTTACGCTTTCGGCCAAATTAGCTTCGAGAAACAAAAATCCCCGGAATGCTCCGGTAACCCTGGAACGACTAGAAAAGTTGAAAGTCGTGAGCTGTAGGTCAATCTTTCGGCCAAATGTGCTCCAAAAATTAAAAAAACACGGACAGGCCCGGTAACCCTAGAACGACTAGGAAAGCTGAAAATCATGAGCTATAAGTCACGCTTTCGGCCAAATGTGCTCCGAAAAATAAAAATCCCCGCACTGGTCCGGAAACCCCGGAACGACTAGGAAAGCTAAAATGTTAGCTATAGGTGACGTTTTCGCGCAAATGTGCTCCGAAAAATAAAAATCCCCGGACTACTCCGGTAACTCCAGAACGACAAGACAAGCTGAAATCGTGAGCTATAGGTCATGCTTTCGGCTAGATGTGCTTCGAAAACTAAAAATCCCTGGACTGCTCCGGTAACCCTGGGACGACTAGAAAGCTGAAATCGTGAGCTATAGGTCACGCTTTCGGCCAAATCTGCTCCGAGAAACAAAATTCCACCGACTACTCCGGTAACCCTTGAACGACTAGAAAAGCTGAAAATCTTGAGCTATGGGTCACCCTTTCGGCCAAATGTGATGCGACAAAAATTCCCGGAATGCTCCGGTAACACCAGAACGTTTAGAAAAGTTGAAAATCATTAGCTATAGGTGACGCTTTTCGTGCAAATGTGCTCAAAAAAATAAAAATCCCCAGACTTCTCCGGTAACTTTGGAACGACAAGAAAAGCTGAAATCAAAAGCTATATGTCATGCTTTCGGCCATATGTGCTCCGGTAACCTTGAAACTAGTAGAAAAGCTGAAAATCGTGAGCTATAGGTCATGCTTTCGACCAATTCTGCCCCGAGAAAAAAAAATCATCGAAATGCTCCGGTAACACTGGCACGACTTGAAAAGTTGAAAATCGTGAGTTATAGGTCACGCTTTCGGCCAAATGAGCTTCGAAAAATAGAAATACCCGGACAAATGTAATCTGCGAAAAAAATCCCTGGAGTCCTCCAGTAACCCCAGAATGACTAGAAAAGCGGAAAATCTTGAGCTATGGGTCACCTTTTGGGCCAAATGTGATGCGACAAAAATCCTCGGAATACTCCGGTAACATCAAAACGATTAGAAAAGTTGAAAATCATTATGTATAGGTCACGCTTTCGGGCATATGCAATCTGAAAAATAAAAATCCCAGGACTGCTCTGTTAAGCCCGGAATGACTACAAAAGCTGAAATCGCGAGCTATAGGTCACACTTTTGACCAAATTTGCTCTGAGAAACAAAAATCCCCGGAAAGCATTGGTAACCCTTGAACGACTAGAAAAGTTGAAAATCGTGAGCTACAGGTCACTCTTTTGGCCAAATGTGCTACAAAAAATAAAAATCCCCGGATTGCCCCGGTAACCTTAGAACAACTAGAAAAGCTGAAAATCGTGAGCTATAGGTTACGCTTTCAGCCAAATGTGCTCCGAAAAATAAAAATCCCCGCATTGGTCTGGGAACCCCGGAACGACTAGAAAAGCTGAAAATCGTGAGTTATAGGTCACTCTTTTCGGCCAAATGTGCTACGAAAAATAAAAATCCCCGCACTGGTCTGGAAACCCCGGAACGACTAGAAAAGCTAAAATGCTGAGCTATAGGTCACGCTTACGGCCAAATGTGCTCTAAAAAAAAACCTGGACAGGTCCGGTAACACCGGAACGACTAGAAAAGCTGAAAATTGTGAGCTATAGGTACGCCTTCGGCAAATTTGCTGCGAAAAATAAAAATCCTTGGACCGGCACGGTAACCCTGGAACGACTAGAAAAGCTCAAAATCGTGAGTTATAGGTCACGCTTTCGGCCAAATGTGCATCGAAAAAGAAAAATCACTGCACTGGTACGGAAACCCCGGAACGACGTGAAAAGCTAAAAAGTGAGCTATGGTCACGCTTTCGGTCAAAATTGCTCTAAAAAATAAAAATCCCTGCACAGGTCCGGTAACCCCTGAACGACTAGAAAAGCTGAAAATCGTGAGCTATAGGTCACGCTTTCGGCCAAATGTGCTCTGACAAATAAAAATCCCTGCACAGGTCCGGTAACCCTGTAACGACTCGAAAAGCTGAAAATCATGAGCTATAGGTCACGCTTTCGGCAAAATATGCTCCGAAATTTAAAATCTCGAGACTGCCTTGGTAACCCAGAAATGACTAGAGAAGCTGAAAATCGTGAGCTATAGGTTACGCTTTCGGCCAAATGTGCACTGAAAAATAAAAATCCCTGCACAGGTCCGGTAACCCTGGAACGATTAGAAAAGCTTAAAATCATGAGCTATATGTCACTCTTTCGCCCAAATATGCTACGAAAAATAAAAATCCCTGGACTGGCCCGGTAACCCTGGAACGACTAGAAAAGCGTAAAATCATGAGCTATAAGTCACGCTTTCGGCCAAATGTGCTTTGAAATATAAAAATCCCCGCATTGGTCTGGAAACCCCGTAACGACTAGAAAAGCTAAAATGGTGAGCTATAAGTCACGCTTTCGGCCAAATGTGCTCCGAAAAATAAAATCCCTACACAGGTTCGGTAACCCCGGAACGACTAAAAAAGCTGAAAATCCTGATCTATAGGTCACGTTTTCGGCCAAATGAGCTCCAAAAAATAAAAATCTCTGCATTGGTCCGGAAACCCCGGAACGATTCCGAAAGCTAAATTGGTGAGCTATAGGTCACGCTTTCGGCCAAATGTTCTGCGATAAATAAAAAACCCTGGACAGGTCCGATAACCCCGGAACGATTAGAAAAGCTGAAAATCATGAGCTATAGGTCACTCTTACGGCCAAATGTGCTCCGAAAAAAAAAAAATCCCTGCACAGGTCCGGTAACCCCGGAACAACTAGAAAAGCTGAAAATCATGAGCTATAGGTCACGCTTTAGGCAAAATGTGCACCGAAAAATAAAAAATCCCCGGACTGCCTCGGTAACCCAGAAACGATTAGAGAAGCTGAAAATCGTGAGCTATAGGTTACGCTTTCGGCCAAATGTGCTGCACAAAAAATACTTGGAGAGGTCCGATAACTCGGGAACGACAAGAAAAGTTAAAAATCGTGAGCTATAGGTACGCTTTCGGCAAATGTGCTGCGAAAAATAAAAATCCCCGGACCGGCCCGGAAACTCTGGAATGACTAGAAAAGCTGAAAATCGTGAGCTATAGGTCACGCTTTTGGCCAAATGTGCTCCAAAAAATAAAAATCCTTGCACAGGTCCGGTAAACCCGGAAGGAGTAGAAAAGCTAAAAATCATGAGCTATAGGTGACGCCTTCGGCAAAATGTGCTCCGCTAAATAAAAATTCCGTGACTGCCTCGGTAACCCAGAAACGACTAGAGAAGCTGAAAATCGTGAGCTACAGGTCACGCTTTCGGCCAAATGTGCTAGAAAAAAAAATCCACGGGCTGGCCCGGTAAACCCGAAACGACTAGAAAAGCTGAAAATCGTGAGTTATAGGTCACGCTTTCGGCCAAATGCGCTCCAAAAAATAAAAATACCTGGACAGGTTCGGCAACACCGGAACGACTAGACAAGTTGAAAATCGTGAGATATAGGTCACGTTTTCGGCCAAATGTGCTACGAAAAATAAAAATCACCGCACTGGTCCAGAAACTCCGGAACGACGAGAAAAGCTAAACCGTGAGCTATAGGTCACGCTTTCGGCCAAATGTGCTCCGAAAAAGAAAAATCCATGCACTGGTCCGGTAACCCTAGAACGACTAGAAAAACTGAAAATCATGAGGTATAGGTCACGCTTTCGGCTAAGTGTGCTCCGAAGAATAAAAATCCCCGCAGTGGTCCGGGAACCCCGGAACGACTAGAAAAGCTAAAATGGTGAGCTATAGGTCACGCTTTCGGCCAAATGTGCTCCGATAAATAAAAAACCCTAGACAGGTCCGATAACCCCGGAACGATTAGAAAAGCTGAAAATTGTGAACAATAGGTCACTCTTTCGGCGAAATGTTCTACAAAAAATAAAATCCCCGGAATGGCCCGGTAATCCCCAAATTACTAGAAAAGCTGAAAATCGTGAGCTATAGGTCACGCTTTCGGCTAAATGTGCTCCAAAAAATAAAAATCCCTGCACAGGTCCAGTAACCCCGGAACGACTAGAAAAGCTGAAAATCATGAGCTATATGTCACACTTTCGGCAAAATGTGCTCCGAAAAATAAAATTCCCCGGACTGCCTCCGTAGCCCAGAAATGACTAGAGAAGCTAAAAATCGTGAGCTATATGTCACACTTTCGGCGAAATGACTAGGTCACGTTTTCGGCCAAATGTGCTGCTAAAAAAATACCTGGACATGTCCGGTAACAACGGAATGACTAGAAAAGTTGAAAATCGTGAGCTATAGGACACGTTTTCGGCCAAATGTGTTCCGAAAAAAAAATCGCCGCACTGGTCCGAAACCCCGGAACGACGAGAAAAGCTCAAATGTGAGCTATAGGACACGCTTTCAGCCAAATATGCTCCGAAAAATAAAAATCCCTGCACACGTCCGGTAACCTCGGAACAACTAGAAGGGCTGAAAATCATGAACTATAGGTCACGCTTTCGGCAAAATGTGCTCCGAAAAATAAAAATCCCAGCACAGGTCTGGTTACCCGGAACGACTAGAAAAGCTCAAAATCATGAGCTATAGGTCACGCTTTCGGCAAAATGTGCTCCGAAAAATAAAAATCCCAGACTACCTCGGTAACCCAGAAACGACTAGAGAAGCTAAAAATCGTGAGCTATAGGTCACGCTTTCGGCCAAATGTGCTCCGAAAAATAAAAATCTCTGCACAGGTCCGGTTAACCAGAACGACTAGAAAGGCTGAAAATCTTGAGCTATAGGTCACGCTTTCGGCAAAATGTGCTGGAAAAAATAAAAATCCCGGGACTGCCTCGGTAACCCAGAAACGCCTAGTGAAGCTGAAAATCGTGAGCTATAGGTCACGCTTTCGGCCAAATGTGCTCCAAAAAAAAACCTGGATAGGTCCGGTAACACCGGAACAACTAGAAAAGTTGAAAATCGTGAGCTATAGGTACGCTTTCGGCAAATGTGCTACGAAAAATACAAATCCCCGGACCGGCCCGGTAACTCTGGAACGTCTAGAAAAGCTGAAAATCGTGAGATATACGTCACGTTTTCGGCCAAATATGCTCTGGAAAATAAAAATCGCCGCACTGGTCTGGAATCCCCGGAACGACAAGAAAAGCTAAAACGTGAGCTATAGGTCACGCTTTCGGCCAAATGTGCTCCGAAAAATAAAAATCCCTGCACACGTCCAGTAACCCCGGAACGAATAGAAAAGCCGAAAATCATGAGCTATAGGTCACACCTTCGGCAAAATGTGCTTCAAAAAATAAAATTCCCCGGACTGCCTCCGTATCCCAGAAATGACTAGAGAAGCTGAAAATCGAGAGCTATAGGTCACACTTTCGGCCAAATGTGCTCCCAAAAACATTACCTGGACAGGTCCGGTAACACCGGAACGACTAGACAAGTTGAAAATCGTGAGCTATAGGTACGCTTTCAGCAAATGTGCTGCAAAAAATAAAAATCCCTGGACCAGCCCGGTAACTCTGGAACGACTACAAAAGCTGAAAATCCCTGCACTGGTCCGGTAACCCTAGAACGACTAGAAAAGCTGAAAATCGTGGGCTATATGTCACGCTTTCGGCCAAATGAGTTCTGAAAAATAAAAATCCCTGCACAAGTCCAGTAACCCCGGAACGAATAGAAAAGCTGAAAATCATGAGCTATAGGTCACATTTCCGCAAAATGTGCTCCGAAAAATAAAATTCCCTGGACTGCCTCTGTAGCCCAGAAATGACTAGAGAAGCTAAAAATCGTGAGCTATAGGTCACGTTTTCGGCCAAATGTGCTGCAAAAAATAAAAATCTCCGCACTGGTCCGAAACCCCGGAACGACGAGAAAAGCTCAAATGTGAGCTATAGGACACGCTTTCGACCATATATGCTCCGAAAAATAAAAATCCCTGCACAAGTTTCGTAACCTTGGAACGACTAGAAGGGCTGAAAATCATGAGCTATAGGTCACGCTTTCGGCAAAATGTGCTCCGAAAAATAAAAATCACTGCACAGGTCCGGTTACCCGGAACGACTAGAAAAGCTCAAAATCATGAGCTCTAGTCACGCTTTCGGTAAAATGTCCTCCGAAAAATGAAAATCGCGGACTACCTCGGTAACCCAGAAACGACTAGAGAAGCTAAAAATCGTGAGCTATAGGTCACGCTTTCGGCCAAATGTGCTCCGAAAAATAAAAATTCCTGCACAGGTCCGGTTACCCGGAACGACTAGAAAGGTTGAGAATCTTGAGCTATAGGTCATGCTTTCGGCAAAATGTGCTGCAAAAAATAAAAATCTCGGGACCGCCTCGGTAACCCAGAAACGCCTAGAGAAGCTGAAAATCGTGAGCTATAGGTCACGCTTTCGGCCAAATGTGCTCCAAAAAAAAACCTGGACAGGTCCGGTTACACCGGAACGACTAGAAAAGTTGAAAATAGTGAGCTATAGGTCACGCTTTCGGCCAATCGTGCTCCAAAAAATTAATATCCTTGCACAGGTCCAGTAACCCCGGAACGACTAGAAAAGCTGAAAATCATGAGCTATAGGTCACACCTTCGGCAAAATGTGCTCCAAAAATTAAAATTCCCCGGACTGCCTCCGTATCCCAAAATGACTAGAGAAGGTGAAAATCAAGAGCTATAGGTCACACTTTCGGCCAAATGTGCTCCAAAAAAATACCTGGACATGTCCGGTAACACCGGAACGACTAGAAAAGTTGAAAATCGTGAGCTATAGGTACGCTTTCAGCAAATGTGCTGCGAAAAATAAAAATCCCTGGACCGGCCCGGTAACTCTGGAACGACTACAAAAGCTGAAAATCCCTGCACTGGTCCGGTAACCCTAGAACGACTAGAAAAGCTGAAAATCGTGAGCTATAGGTCACGCTTTTGGCCAAGTGTGCTCCAAAAAATAAAAATCCACGCATTGGTCCGGGAACACCGGAACGACTAGAAAAGTTAAAATGGTGAGCTATCGGTCACGCTTTCGGCCAAATGTGCTGCAAAAAAAATACCTGGACAGGTCCGGTAACACCGGAATGACTAGCAAAGTTGAAAATCGTGAGCTATAGGACACGTTTTCAGCCAAATATGCTGCGAAAAATAAAAATCTCCGCACTGGTCCGAAACCCCGGAACAACGAGAAAAGCTCAAATGTGAGCTATAGGACACGCTTTCGGTCAAATATACTCCAAAATATAAAAATCCCTGCACAAGTCTGGTAACCTCGGAACGACTAGAAGGGCTAAAAATCATGAGCTATAGGTCACGCATTCGGCAAAATGTGCTCTGAAAAATAAAAATCTCTACACAGGTCCGGTTACCTGGAACGACTAGAAAAGCTCAAAATCATGAGCTATAATCACGCTTTCGGAAAAATGTGCTCCGAAAAATGAAAATCCCAGACTAGCTCGGTAACCCAGAAACGACTAGAGAAGCTAAAAATCGTGAGCTATAGGTCACGCTTTCGGCCAAATGTGCTCCGAAAAATAAAAAATCCCTACACAGGTCCAGTAACCCCGGAACGACTAGAAAAGCTGAAAATCATGAGCAATAGGTCACACCTTCGGCAAAATGTGCTCCGAAAAATAAAATTCGCCGGACTACCTCCGTATCCCAGAAATGACTAGAGAAGCTGAAAATCGTTAGCTATAGGTCACGCTTTCGGCCAAATGAGCTCCGAAAAATAAAAATCCCTTCACTGGCCCGGTAACCCTGGACCGACTAGAAAAGCTGAAAATCGTGAGCTATAGGTCACGCTTTCGGCCAAATGTGCTCCGAAAAATAAACATCTATGCATTGGTCTGGAAACCTCGGAACGACTAGAAAAGCTATAGGACACGTTTTCGGCCAAATGTGCTAAAAAAAATAAAAATCCCGGGACTGCCTCGGTAACCCAGAAACGAGTAGAGAAGTTGAAAATCGTGAGCCATAGGTCACGCTTTCGGCCAAATGTGCTCCGAAAAATAAAAATGCCTGCACAAGTCCGGTAACTTCGGAACGACTAGAAGGGCTAAAAATCATGAGCTATAGGTCACGCTTTCGGTAAAATGTGCTCCGAAAAATAAAAATCCCAGACTACCTCTGTAACCCAGAAACGACTAGAGAAGCTGAAAATCGTGAGCTTTAGGTCACGCTTTCGGCCAAATGTGCTCCGAAAAATAAAAATCCCTGCACAGGTCCGGTTAACTGGAACGACTAGAAAGGCTGAAAATCTTGAGCTATAGGCCACGCTTTCGGCAAATTGTGCTCCAAAAAATAAAAATCCCGGGACTGCCTCGGTAACCCAGAAACGACTAGAGAAGCTGAAAATCGTGAGCTATAGGTCACGCTTTTGGCCAAATGTGCTCCGAAAAATAAAAATCCCTGCACAGGTCCGGTTACCCGGAACGACTAGAAAAGCTAAAAATCATGAGCTATAGGTGACGCCTTCGGCAAAATGTGCTCCGCTAAATAAAAATTCCGTGATCGCCTCGGTAACCGTAAGCGACTAGAGAAGCTGAAAATCGTGAGCTATAGGTCACGCTTTTGGCCAAATGTGCTCCGAAAAATAAAAATCCCTGCACAGGTCCGGTAACCCCGGAACGACTACAAAGGCTAAAAATCATGAGTTATAGGTCACGCTTTCGGCAAAATGTGCTCCGAAAAATAAAAATCCCCAGACTGCCTCGGTAACCCAGAAACGACTAGAGAAGCTGAAAATCGTGAGCAATAGGTCTTGCTTTGGCAAATGTCTGCGAAAAATAAAAATCCCGGATCAGCCGGTAACTCTGGAGCGACTAGAAAATCTGAAAATCGTGAGTCAGAGATCACGTTTACGGCGAATGTGCACCAAAAATTTAAATCCCGCGACCGTCCGGAAACCCGAAAAGCTAAAATGTGAGCTATAGGGCACGCTGTCGGCCAAATGTCCTCCAATATATAAAAAACCCTGGACAGGTCCGGTAACCCCGGAACGACTAGAAAAGCAGAAAATCGTGAGCTATTGGTCATGCTTTCGGCCAAATGTGCTCCAAAAAAAACTTGGACAGGACCAGTAACCCCGGAACGAGTAGAAAAGTTGAAAATCGTGAGCTATAGGTACGCTTTCAGTAAATGTGTTGCGAAAATTAAAAATCCCTAAACTGGCCCGGTAGCCCTGGAATGACTAGAAAAGCTGAAAATCGTGAGCAATAGGTCACGCTTTCGGCCAAATGTGCTCCAAAAAAATACCTGGACAGGTCCGGTTACACCGGAATGACTAGAAAAGTTGAAAATCGTGAGCTATAGGTACGCTTTCGGCAAATGTGCTGTGAAAAATAAAAATCCCCGGACCTTCCCGGTAACTCTGGAAAGACTAGAAAAGTTGAAAATCGTGAGATATAGGTCACGTTTTCGGCCAAATATGCTCTGGAAAATAAAAATCACCGCACTGGTCTGGAAACCCCGGAACGACAAGAAAAGCTAAAATGTGAGCTATAGGTCACGGTTTCGGCCAAATGTGCTCCAAAAAATAAAAATCCCTGCACAGGTCCGGTAACCCTAGAACGACTAGAAAAGCTGAAAATCGTGAGCTATAGGTCACGCTTTCGGCCAAATGTGCTCCGAAAAAGAAATATCCATGCACAGGTCCAGTAACCCCGGAACGACTAGAAAAGCTCAAAATCATGAGCTATAGGTCACACCTTCGGCAAAATGTGCTCCGAAAATTAAAATTCCCCGGACTGCCTCCGTATCCCAAAAATGACTAGAGAAGGTGAAAATCGAGAGCTATAGGTCACACTTTCGGCCAAATGTGCTCCTAAAAAATACCTGGACATGTCCGGTAACACCGGAACGACTAGAAAAGTTGAAAATCGTGAGCTATAGGTACGCTTTCTGCAAATGTGCTGCGAAAAATAAAAATCCCTGGACCGGCCCGGTAACTCTGGAACGACTACAAAAGCTGAAAATCCCTACACTGGTCCGGTAACCCTAGAACGACTAGAAGAGCTGAAAATCGTGAGCTATAGGTCACGCTTTCGGCCAAGTGTGCTCCAAAAAATAAAAATCCCCGCATTGGTCCAGGAACACCGGAACGACTAGAAAAGTTAAAATGGTGCTAAAAAAAATAAAAATCCCGGGACTGCCTCGGTAACCCAGAAACGAGTAGAGAAGCTGAAAATCGTGAGCCATAGGTCACGCTTTCGGCCAAATGTGCTCCGAAAAATAAAAATCCCTGCACAAGTCCGGTAACTTCGGAACGACTAGAAGGGCTGAAAATCATGAGCTATAGGTCACGCTTTCGGTAAAATGTGCTCCGAAAAATAAAAATCCCAGACTACCTCTGTAACCCAGAAACGACTAGAGAAGTTGAAAATCGTGAGCTTTAGGTCACGCTTTCGGCCAAATGTGCTCCGAAAAAAAAAAATCCCCGCACAGGTCCGGTTAACTGGAACGATTAGAAAGGCTGAAAATCGTGAGCTATAGGTCATGCTTTCGGCAAATTGTGCTCCAAAAAATAAAAATCCCTGGACTGCCTCGGTAACCCAGAAACGACTAGAGAAGCTGAAAATCGTGAGCTATAGGTCACGCTTTTGGCCAAATGTGCTCCGAAAAATAAAAATCCTTGCACAGGTCCGGTAACCCGGAACGACTAGAAAAACTAAAAATCATGAGCTATAGGTGACGCCTTCGGCAAAATGTGCTCCGCTAAATAAAAATTCCGTGACTGCCTCGGTAACCCAGAAACGACTAGAGAAGCTGAAAATCGTGAGCTATAGGTCACGCTTTTGGCCAAATGTGCTCCGAAAAATAAAAATCCCTGCACAGGTCCGGTAACCCCGGAACGACTACAAAGGCTAAAAATCATGAGTTATAGGTCACGCTTTCGGCAAAATGTGCTCCGAAAAATAAAAATCCTCAGACTGCCTCGGTAACCCAGAAACGACTAGAGAAGCTGAAAATCGTGAGCAATAGGTCTTGCTTTCGGCAAATGTGCTGCGAAAAATAAAAATCCCCGGATCAGCCCGGTAACTCTGGAATGACTAGAAAAGCTGAAAATCGTGAGCTGTAGATCACGTTTCTGGCCGAATGTGCACCAAAAAATTTAAATCCCCGCACTGGTCTGGAAACCCAGAAAAGCTAAAATGTGAGCTATAGGTCACGCTGTCGGCCAAATGTCCTCCAATATATAAAAAACCTTGCACAGGTCCGGTAACCCCGGAACGACTAGAAAAGCTGAAAATCGTGAGCTATTGGTCATGCTTTCGGCCAAATGTGCTGCAAAAAAAACCTGGACAGGACCAGTAACCCCGGAACGAGTAGAAAAGTTGAAAATCGTGAGCTATAGGTACGCTTTCAGTAAATGTGTTGCAAAAATTAAAAATCCCTAAACTGGCTCGGTAGCCCTGGAATGACTAGAAAAGCTGAAAATCGTGAGCAATAGGTCACGCTTTCAGCCAAATGTGCTCCAAAAAAAATACCTGGACAGGTCCGGTTACACCGGAATGACTAGAAAAGTTGAAAATCGTGAGCTATAGGTACGCTTTCGGCAAATGTGCTGTGAAAAATAAAAATCCCCGGACCTGCCTGGTAACTCTGGAAAGACTAGAAAAGTTGAAAATCGTGAGATATAGGTCACGTTTTCGGCCAAATATGCTCTGGAAAATAAAAATCGCCGCACTGGTCTGGAAACCTCGGAACGACAAGAAAAGCTAAAATGTGAGCTATAGGTCACACTTTCGGCCAAATGTGCTCCAAAAAATAAAAATCCCTGCACTGGTCCGGTAACCCTAGAACGACTAGAAAAGCTAAAAATCGTGAGCTATAGGTCACGCTTTCGGCCAAATGTGCTCCGAAAAAGAAATATCCCTGCACAGGTCCAGTAACCCCGGAACGACTAGAAAAGCTCAAAATCATGAGCTATAGGGCACACCTTCGGCAAAATGTGCTCCGAAAATTAAAATTCCCTGGACTGCCTCCGTATCCCAAAAATGACTAGAGAAGGTGAAAATCGAGAGCTATAGGTCACACTTTCGGCCAAATGTGCTCCAAACAAATACCTGGACATGTCCGGTAACACCGGAACGACTAGAAAAGTTGAAAATCGTGAGCTATAGGTACGCTTTCAGCAAATGTGCTGCGAAAAATAAAAATCCCTGGACCGGCCCGGTAACTCTGGAACGACTACAAAAGCTGAAAATCCCTACACTGGTCCGGTAACCCTAGAACGACTAGAAAAGCTGAAAATCGTGAGCTATAGGTCACGCTTTCGGCCAAGTGTGCTCCGAAAAATAAAAATCTCCGCATTGGTCCGGGAACACCGGAACGACTAGAAAATCTAAAATGGTGAGCTATAGGTCACGCTTTCGGCCAATGTGCTCCGATAAATAAAAAACCCTGGATAGGTCCGATAAACCCGAACGACTAGAAAATCTGAAAATTGTGAGCTATAGGTCGCTCTTTCGGCGAAATGTGCTACAAAAAATAAAAATCCCTGGGCTGGCCCGGTAATCCCGAAATGACTAGAAAAGCTGAAAATCGTGAAATATAGGTAACGCTTTCGGCAAAATGTGCTCCGAAAAATAACATTCCTCGGACTACCTCTGTAGCCCAGAAATGACTAGAGAAGCTTAAAATCGTGAGCTATAGGTCACGCTTTCGGCCAAATGTGCTGCAAAAAAATACCTGGACTGGTCCGGTAACACCGGAATGACTAGCAAAGTTGAAAATCGTGAGCTATAGGTCACGTTTTCAGCCAAATGTGCTGCGAAAAATAAAAATCTCCGCACTGGTTCGAAACCCCGGAACGACGAGAAAAGCTCAAATGTGAGCTATAGGACACGCTTTCGGTCAAATATACTCCGAAAAATAAAAATCCCTGCACAAGTCCGGTAACCTCAGAACGACTAGAAGGGCTGAAAATCATGAGCTATAGGTCACGCATTCGGCAAAATGTGCTACGAAAAATAAAAATCCCTGCACAGTTCCGGTTACCTGGAACGACTAGTAAAGCTCAAAACCATGAGCTATAGTCACGCTTTCGGCAAAATGTGCTCCGAAAAATGGAAATCCCAGACTACCTCGGTAACCCAGAAATGACTAGAGAAGCTAAAAATCATGAGCTATAGGTCACGCATTCGACCAAATGTGCTACGAAAAATAAAAATCCCTACACAGGTCCAGTAACCCCGGAACGACTAGAAAAGCTGAAAATCATGAGCTATAGGTCACATCTTCGGCAAAATGTGCTCCAAAAATTAAAATTCCCCGGACTGCCTCCGTATCCCAGAAATGACTAGAGAAGCTGAAAATCGTTAGCTATAGGTCACGCTTTCGGCCGAATGTGCTCCGAAAAATAAAAATCCCTTCACTGGCCCGGTAACCCTGGACCGACTAGAAAAGCTGAAAATCGAGAGCTATAGGTCACACTTTCGGCCAAATGTGCTCCAAAAAAACCTGGATAGGACCAGTAACCCCGGAACGAGTAGAAAAGCTGAAAATCATGAGCTATAGGTACGCTTTTAGTAAATGTGTTGCGAAAATTAAAAATCCCTAGAATGCCCCGGTAGACCTGGAATGACTAGAAAAGCTGACAATCGTGAGCTATAGGTCACGCTTTCGGCCAAATGTGCTCTGAAAATTAAAAATCCCTGCAAAGGTCCGGTAACCCCGGAACGACAAGAAAAGCTAAAATGTGATCTATAGGTCACGCTTTCGGCCTAATGTGCTCCGAAAAATAAAAATCCCTGCAAAGGTCCGGTAACCCCGGAACGACTAGAAAAGCTGAAAATCGTGAGCTATAGGTCACTCTTTCGTCCAAATGTGCTCCGAAAAATAAAAATACCTGCACAGGTCCGGTAACCTTGGAACGACCAGAAAAGCTGAAAATCGTAAGCTATAGGTCAAGCTTTCGCCCAAATGTGCTCCAAAATATAAAAAACCCCGCACTGGTCTGGAAACCCCGGAACGACTAAAAAAGCTAAAATGGTGAGCTATAAGTCACACTTTCGGCCAAATGTGCTCCAAGAAAAACCTGGACAGGTCCGGTAACCCCGGAACGAGTAGAAAAGCTGAAAATCGTGAGCTATAGGTACGCTTTCAGTAAATGTGTTGCGAAAATTAAAAATCCCCGGACTGGCCCGGTAGCCCTGGAATGACTAGAGAAGTTGAAAATTGTGAGCTATAGGTCACACTTTCGGCCAAATGTGCTCCGAAAATTAAAAATCCCCGCACTGGTCCGGTAACCCCGGAACGACAAGAAAAGCTAAAATGTGAGCTATAGGTCACGCTTTCGGCCTAATGTGCTTTGAAAAATAAAAATCCCTGCACAGGTCCGGTAACCCCGGAACGACTAGAAAAACAGAAAATCATGACCTATAGGTTACGCTTTCGGCAAAATGTGCTCCGAAAAATAAAAATCCTAGAACTGCCTCGGTAACTCAGAAAAGACTAGAAAAGCTGAAAATTGTGGGCTATAAGGTCACCCTTTGGGCGAAATTTTGTTCCTCGGAGCAGATTTAGGGTGACCTTATAGCCCACGATTTTCAGCTTTTCTAGTCTTTTCTGAGTTACCGAGGCAGTTCTGGGATTTTTATTTTTTGGAGCACATTTTGCCGAAAGCGTAACCTATAGGTCATGATTTTCTCCTTTTATAGTCGTTCCGGGGTTACCGGACCTGTGCAGGGATTTTTATTTTTCGAAGCACATTAGGCCGAAAGCGTGACCTATAGCTCACGATTTTCAGCTTCTCTAGTCGCTTCAATTACCGAGGCGATGGGGATTTTATTTTCGAGCACGTTTTGCCGAAAGCGTGCCTATAGCTCATGATTTTCAGCTTTTCTAGTCGTTCCGGCGTTACCGGACCTGTGCAGTGATTTTTATTTTTCAGAACACATTTGGCTGAAAGCGTGACCTATAGCTCACGATTTTCAGCTTTTCTAGTCGTTTCTGGTTTACCGAGGCAGTCCGGCGATTTGGCCGAAAGAGTGACCTATAGCTCACGATTTGCAGCTTCTCTAGTCTTTTCGTGATTACTGAGCCAGTCAGAGGATTTTTATTTTCGAAGCACATTTGGGCGAAAGCGTGACCTGTAGCTCACGATTTTCAGTTTCTCTAGTCGTTTCTGGTTTACCGAGGCAGTCCGGGGATTTTTATTTTTCGGAGAACATTTTGCCGAAAGCGTGGCCCGTAGCTCATGATTTTTAGCTTTTCTAGTCATTCCGGGGTAACCGGACCTGTTTAGGGATTTTTATTTTTCAGAGCACATTTGGGGGAAAGGTTGACCTATAGCTCACGATTTTTAGCTTTTCTAGTCGTTCCGGGGTTACCGGACCAGTCCGGGGATTTTTATTTTTCAGAGCACATTTGGCCGAAAGATTGACCTATAGCTCACGATTTTCAGATTTTCCAGTCGTTCCGAGGTTACCGAGGCTGTCCAGGGTTTTTTATTTTTCGTAGCAAACTTGGCCGGAAGAGTGACCTACAGCTCACGATTTTTAGCTTTTCTAGTCGTTTCGGGTTTGCCGGGCCAGTTCGGATATTTTTGTTTTTCGAAGCACATTTGGCCGGAAGAGTGACCTATAGCTCACGAATTTCAGCTTCTCTAGCCGTTTAGGGTTTACCGGGCCAGTCCGGATATTTTTGTTTTTCGAATCACATTTTTTCGAAAGCGTGACCTATAGCTCACGATTTTTGGCTTCTCTAGTCGTTACGGGGTTACCGGACCTGTGCAGGGATTTTTATTTTTCGGAGCACATTTGGACGAAAGTGTGACCTATACCTCAGGATTTTGAGCTTTTCTAGTCGTTCCAGGGTTGCCGAGTCAGTTCGGGGATTTTTATTTTTCGTAGCACATTTGGCTGGAAGAGTGACCTATAGCTCACAATTTTTAGCTTTTCTAGTTGTTCTGGGGTTACCGAGGCAGTCCGGAGATTTTTATTTTTCGTAGCACATTTGGCCGAAAGATTGACCTATAGCTGAGGATTTGCAGCTTCTCTAGTCGTTTGGGGATTTTTTTTATTTTTGAAGCACATTTGGCAGAAAGCGTGACCTATAGCGCATGATTTTCAGCTTGTCTAGTCGCTTCTGGGTTACTGAGGCAGTCCGGGGATTTTTATTTTTCGTAGCACATTTGGCCGAAAGATTGACCTATAGCTCACGATTTTCAGCTTTTGTAGTCGTTCTGGAATTACCGAGGCAGTTCGGGGATTTCTATTTTCTGTAGCACATTTGGCCGAAAGATTGACCTATAGCTGACGATTTGCAGCTTCTCTAGTCGTTTGGGGATTTTTATTTTTGAAGCACATTTGGCCGAAAGCGTGACCTATAGCTCACGATTTTCAGCTTCTCTAGTCGCTTCTGTGTTACCGAGGCTGTCCGGGGATTTTTATTTTTTGGAGCATATTTTGCCGAAAGCGTTTCCTATAGCTCATTATTTTTAGCTTTTCTAGTCGTTCTGGGGTTACCGGACCTGTGCACGGATTTTTATTTTTCGGAGCACATTTGGCCGAAAGCGTGACCTATAGTTCACGATTTTCAGCTTTTCTAGTCGTTTCGGGTTTACCGGGCCAGTCCGTGGATTTTTATTTTTCGTAGCACATTTGGCCAAAAGAGTAACCTATAGCTCACGATTTTCAGCTTGTCTAGCCGTTCCGGGGTTACCGAGGCAGTCCGGGGATTTTTTACGTAGCACATTTGGCCGGAAGAGTGACCTATAGCTCACGATTTTCAGCTTGTCTAGTCATTTCGGGTTTACCGGACCTATGCAGGGATTTTTATTTTTCGGAGCACATTTGGCCGAAAGAGTGACCTATAGCTCACGATTTTCAGCTTCTCTAGTCGTTCCGGGATTACCGAGGTAGTACGGGGATTTTTATTTTTCAAAGCACATTTGGCCGAAAGAGTGACCTATAAGCTCACGATTTTCAGCTTTTCTAGTCGTTCTGGGGTTACCGGACATGTGCAGCGATTTTTATTTTTTGGAGCACATTTGGCCGAAAGAGTGACCTATAGCTCACGATTTTTAGCTTTTCTAGTCGTTCCAGGGTTACCGGACCAGTCCGGGGATATTTATTCTTCGTAGTACATTTGGCCGAAAGAGTGACCTGTAGCACACGATTTTAAGTTTTTCTAGTCGTTCAAGGGTTACTGGAGCAGTCGGGGGAATTTTGTTCCTCGGAGCAGATTTGGCCGAAAGCGTGACCTATAGGTAACGATTTTAGCTTTTCTAGTCGTCCCGCGGTTACTGCAGGACTACGGGGATTTTTTGGCATCACATTTGGCTGAAAACGTGACCTATAGCTCACGATTTTCAGCTTTTCTAGTCGTTCAAGGGTTACCGGAAACCCCAGAACGACGAGAAAAGCTAAAATGGAGCTATAGGTCACGCTTTCGGCCAAATGGGCTGCGAAAAATAAAAATCCATGCACAGGTCCGGTAACCCTAGAATGACTAGAAAAGCTGAAAATCGTGAGCTATAGGCCACTCTTTCGCCCAAATGTGCTCCGAAAAATAAAAATCCCTGCATAGGTCAGTAACCCCGGAATGACTAGAAAAGCTAAAAATCGTGAGCTATAGGTCACGCTTTCGGCCAAATGTGCTCCAAAAAATAAAAATCCCAACACTGGTTTGGAAACGCCAGAACAACTAGAAAAGTTAAAGTGGTTAGCTATAGGTCACGCATTCGGCCAAATATGCTCCAAAAAAAATACCTGGGCAGGTCCGGTAACACCGGAACGAATAGAAAAGATGAAGATTGTGAGCTACAGATACGCTTTCGGCAAATGTGCTGCGAAAAATAAAAATCCCCGGACCGGCCCGGTCACACCGGAACGACTAGAAAAGCTGAAAATCATGAGCTATAGGTCACACTTTCGGCAAAAATTACTCCAAAAAATAAAAATCCCCGGACTGCCTCGGTAACCCAGAAACAACTATGGAAGCTGAAAATCATGAGATATATGTCACGCTTTCAGCCAAATGTGCTCCAAAAAATAAAAATCCCCGCATTGGTCCAGGAACCCCGGAACGACTAGAAAAGCTAAAATGGCGAGCTATAGGTCACGCTTTCGGCCAAATGTGTTCCCATAAATAAAAAACCCTGGACAGGTCCGGTAACCCCGGAACGACTAGAAAAGCAGAAAATCGTGAGCTATAGGTCACGCTTTCGGCCAAATGTGCTACGAAAAATAAAAATCCCGGACTGGCTCGGTAAACCCGAAACAACTAGAAAAGCTGAAAATCGTGAGCTATAGGTCACGCTTTCGGGCAAATGTGCTCCGAAAAATAGAAATCCCTACACAGGTCCGGAAACCCTGGAACGACTAGAAAAGCTGAAAATCATGAGCTATATGTCACGCTTTCGGCAAAATGTGTTCCAAAAAATAAAAAACCCGGGACTGCCTCGGTAACCCAAAAACGACTAGGGAATCTAAAAATCGTGAGCTATAGGTCACGCTTTCGGCCAAATGTGCCCCAAAAAATAAAAATCACTACACTGGTCTGGAAACCCCGGAATGACTAGAAAAGCTGAAATGGTGAGCTACAGGTCACGCTTTTGTCCAAATGTGCTCCAAAAAAATTCCTTCACAGGTCCAGTAACACCGGAACGACTAGAAAAGCTGAAAATCGTGAGTTATAGGTCACGCTTTCGGCCAAATGTGATGCGAGAAAAAAATCCACAGAGTTCTCTAGTAACCCCGAAATGACTAGAAAAGCTGAAAATCTTGAACTATGGGTCAGCATTTGGGCCAAATGTTATGCGACAGAAATCTCCGGAATCCTCCGGTAACTTCGGAACGATTAGAAAAGTTGAAAATCATTAGCCATATGTCACGCTTTCAAGTATATGTGCTCCGAAAAATAAAACTCTCAGGATTGCTTCGGTAACCCCAGAATGATTACAAAAGCTAAAATCGCGAGCTATAGGCACGCTTTTGGCCAAATTCGCTACGAGAAACAAAAATCCGCAGAATGCTCCGGTAACCCTGGAACGACTAGAAAAGTTGAAAATGTGAGCTATAGGTCACGCTTTCGGCCAAATGTGCTACGAAAAATAAAAATCCCCGGACTGGCCCGGTAAGCCCAAAACTACTAGAAAAGCAGAAAATCATGAGCTATAGGTCACGCTTTCGGCCAAATGTGCTACGAAAAATAAAAATCCCCGGACTGGCCCGGTAAGCCCAAAACGACTAGAAAAGCTGAAAATCGTGAGCTATAGGTCACGCTTTCGGCCAAATGTGCTCGAAAAAATTACATTCCCCGCACTGGTCTAAAAACACCGGAACGACTACAAATGCTAAAATGGTGAGCTATAGGTAGGCTTTCGGCCAAATATGCTCCAAAAAATACATGGACATGTCCGGTAGGTCACACTTTCGGCGAAATGTGCTCCGAAAAATAAAAATCACCGCACTAGTCTGGAAACCCCGGAACGACGAGAAAAACTAAAATGTGAGGAATTGGTCACGCTTTCGCCAAAATGTGCTCCAAAAAATAAAAATGTCTGCACAGTTCCGGTAACCCTGGAACGACTGGAAAAGCTGAAAATCGTGAGCTATAGGTCACTCTGTCAGCCAAATGTGCTCCGAAAAATAAAAATCCCAGGACAGCCTCGGTAAACCAGAAACGACTAGAAAAACTGAAAATCGTGAGCTATAGGTCACTCTGTCAGCCAAATGTGCTCCGAAAAATAAAAATCCCGGCACTGCCTCGGTAACCGCTGAACGACTAGAAAAGCTGAAAATCGTGAGCTATAGGTCACGCTTTCTGCAAAATGTGCTACGAAAAATAAAAATCCTCGGACTGCCTCGGTAACCCAGAAATGACTAGAGAAGCTGAAAATCGTGAGCTATAGGTCACGCTTTCGCCCAAATGTGCTCCAAAAAATAAAAATCGCCGCATTGGTCTGGAAACCCCGGAACGACTAGAAAAGCCGAAAATCATGAGCTATAGGTACACTTTCGGCAAATGTGCTGCGAAAAATAAAAATCCCCGGACAGGCCCGATAACTCTGGGACGACTAGAAAAACTGAAAATTGTGAGCTATAGGTCACCCTTTCGGCCAAATTTGCTCCGAAAAATAAAAATCACCGCGCGGGTCCAGAAACCCCGGAACGACGAGAAAATCTAAAATGTGAGCTATAGGTCATGCTTTCGCCCAAATGTGCTCCGAAAAATAGAAATCCCTACACAGGTCCGGTAACCCCGGAAAGACTAGAAAAGCTAAAAATCGTGAGCTATAGGTCACTTTTTCGGCCAAATGGGTTCAAAAAAAAAAAATAAAAATCCCCGCACTGGTCTGGAAACCCCGGAACGACTAGAAAAGCTAAAATGGTGAGCTATAGGTCACGCTTTCGGCCAAATATGCTCCAAAAAAAATACCTGGACAGGTCCGGTAACACTGGAACGACTAGAAAAACTGAAAATCGTGAGCTATAGGTACGCTTTCAGCAAATGTGCTGCGAAACATAAAAATCCCCGGACCGGCCTAGTAACACCGGAACGACTAGAGAAGCTGAAAATCATGAGCTATAGGTCACGCTTTCGGCCAAATGTGCTCAAAAAAATAAAAAACCCAGCATTGGTCCAGGAACCCCGGAACGACTAGAAAAGCTAAAATGGCGAGTTATAGGTCACGCTTTCGGCAAAATGTGCTCCGATAAATAAAAAACCCTGGACAGGTTCGATAATCCCGGAACAACTAGAAAAGCTGAAAATCGTGAGCTATAGGTCACTCTTTCGGCCAAATGTGTTACGAAAAATAAAAATCCCCGGACTGGCCCGGTAAACCCGAAACGTCTAGAGAAGCTGAAAATCGTGAGCTCTAGGTCACGCTTTCGGGCAAATGTGCTCCGAAAAATAAAAACCCCCGCATAGGTCCGGTAACCCCGGAACGACTAGAAAAGCTGAAAATCACGAGCTATAGGTCACGCTTTCGGCAAAATGTACCCCGAAAAATAAAAATCCCCGGACTGCCTTTGTAATCCAGAAATGACTAGAGAAGCTAAAAATCGTGAGTTATAGGTCACGCTTTCGGCCAAGTGTGCTCCAAAAAAATACCTGGACAGGTCCGGTAACACCGGAACGACTAGAAAAGCTTAAAATCGTGAGCTATAGGTCAGGCTTTCGGCCAAATGTGCTCCAAAAAATAAAAATCTCTGCACAGGTCCGGTAACCCCGGAACGACTATAAAAGCTGAAAATCATGTGCTATAGGGCACGCTTTCGGCGAAATGTGCTCCGAAAAAAAAATCCCAGGACAGTCTCGGTAACCCAGAAACGACTAGAAAAACTGAAAATCGTGAGCTATAGGTCACTCTTTCAGCCAAATGTGCTCCGAAAAATAAAAATCCTGGGATTGCCTCGGTAACCGCTGAACGACTAGAAAAGCTGAAAATCGTGAGCTATAGGTACGCTTTCGGCAAATGTGCTGTGAAAAATAAAAATCCCGGGACCGGCGCGGTATCCCTAGAACGACTAGAAAAGCTGAAAATCGTGAGCTATATGTCACGCTTTCGCCCAAATGTGCTCCGAAAAATAAAAATCACCGCATTGGTCCGGAAACCCCGGAACGATGAGTGAAGCTAAAATGTGAGCTATAGGTAACACTTTCTGCAAAATGTGCTACGAAAATTAAAAATCCTTAGACTGCCTCGGTAACCCAGAAAGGACTAGAGAAGCTGAAAATCGTGAGCTATAGGTCACGCTTTCGCCCAAATGTGCTCCAAAAAATAAAAATCCCCACATTGGTCTGGAAACCCCGGAACGACTAGAAAAGCCGAAAATCATGAGATATAGGTACACTTTTGGCAAATGTGCTGCAAAAAATAAAAATCTACGGACAGGCCCGGTAACTCTGGAACGACTAGAAAAGCTGAAAATCGTGAGCTATAGCTCATCCTTTCGGCCAAATGTACTCCGAAAAATAAAAGTCACCGCGTGGGTCCGGAAACCCCGGAACGACGAGAAAATCTAAAATGTGAGCTATAGGTCACGATTTCGCCCAAATGTGTTCCCAAAAATAAAAATCCCTACACAGGTCCAGTAACCCCGGAATGACTAGAAAACCTAAAAATCGTGAGCTATAGGTCACGCTTTCGGCCAAATGTGCTCCAAAAAATAAAAATCCCCGCACTGGTCTGGAAACGCCGGAACGACTAGAAAATTTAAAGTGGTGAGCTATAGGTCACGCTTTCAGCAAAATATGCTCAAAAAAAATACCTGGACAGGTCCGGTAACACCGGAACGACTAGAAAAGCTGAAAATCGTGAGCTATAGGTATGCTTTCGGCAAATGTGCTGCGAAAAATAAAAATCCCCGGACCGGCCTGGTAACACCGAAACGACTAGAGAAGTTGAAAATCATGAGCTATAGGTCACGCTTTCGGCCAAATGTGCTCAAAAAAATAAAAATCCCCGCATTGGTCCAGGAACCCCGGAACGACTAGAAAAGCTAAAACGGCGAGTTATAGGTCACGCTCTCGGCAAAATGTGCTCCGATAAATAAAAAACCCTGGACAGGTCCGATAACCCCGGAATGACTAGAAAAGCTGAAAATCGTGAGCTATAGGTCACTCCTTCGGCCAAATGTGTTACGAAAAATAAAAATCCCCGGACTGGCCCGGTAAACCCGAAACGCCTAGAGAAGCTGAAAATCGTGAGCTATAGGTCACGCTTTCGGGCAAATGTGCTCCGAAAAAGAAAAATCCCTGCACAGGTCCGGTAACCCCGGAACGACTAGAAAAGCTGAAAATCATGAGCTATATGTCACGCTTTTGGCAAAATGTGCTCTGAAAAATAAAAATCCCTGCACAGGTCCGGTAACCCCGGAACGACTAGAAAAGCTGAAAATCATGAGCTATAGGTCAAACTTTCGGCAAAATGTACCCCGAAAAATAACAATCCTGGAACTGCTAAAAATCGTGAGCTATAGGTCACTTTTTCGGCGAAATGTGCTCCAAAAAATAAAAATCACCGCAATGGTCTGGAAACCCCGGAACGACTAGAAAAGCTAAAATGGTTAGCTACGGGTGACGATTTTGGCCAAATGTGCTGCAAAAAAAATTCCTGGACAGGTCTAGTAACACCGGAACGACTAGAAAAGCTGAAAATCTTGAGCTAAGGGTCAGCATTTTGGCCAAATGTGATGTGACAAAAATACCCAGAATCCTCCGGTAACATCGGAACGATTAGAAAAGTTGAAATCATGAACGCTTTCAGGCATATGTGCTCCGAAAAATAAAAAACACCGCGCGGGTCCGGAAACCCCGGAACGACGAGAAAATATAAAATGTGAGCTATAGGTCACGCCTTCACCCAAATGTGTTCCGAAAAATAAAAATCCCTATACAGGTCCTGTAACCCAGGAACGACTAGAAACGCTAAAAATCGTGAGCTATAGGTCACGCTTTCGGCCAAATGTGCTACGAAAAAAAATCCCCGGACGGGCCACGTAACCCTAGAACGACTAGAAAAGCTGAAAATCGTGAGCTATAGGTCACGCTTTCGGCCAAATGTGCTACGAAAAAAAATCCCCGGACGGGCCAGGTAACCCTAGAATGACTAGAGAAGCTGAAAATCGTGAGCTATAGGTCACGCTTTCGGCCAAATGTGCTACGAAAAAAAATCCCCGGACGGGCCAGGTAACCCTAGAATGACTAGAAAAGCTGAAAATCGTGAGATATAGGTCACGCTTTCGGCCAAATGTGCTACAAAAAATAAAAACCCCCGGACTAGCCCGGTAAACCCGAAACGACTAGAAAAGCTAAAAATCGTGAGCTATAGGTCACCCTTTCGGCCAAATGTGCTCCGAAAAATAAAAATCACCGCGCGGGTCCGAAACCCCGGAACGACGAGAAAATCTAAAATGTGAGCTATAGGTCACACTTTCGCCCAAATGTGCTCCGAAAAATAGAAATCCCTACACAGGTCTGGTAACCCCGGAAAGGCTAGAAAAACTAAAAATTGTGAGCTATATGTCACTTTTTCAGCCAAATGTGCTCCAAAAAAATCCCCGGACGGGCCAAGTAAGCCTCGAACGACTAGAAAAGCTGAAATCATGAGCTATAGGTCACGCTTTCGGCCAAATGTGCTCCAAAAAATAAAAATCCCCGCACTGGTCCGGTAAACCAGAAACGATTAGAAAAGCTTAAAATCATGAGCTATAAGTCACCCTTTCGGCCAAATGTGCTCCGAACAATAAAAATCACCGCGCGGGTCCGGAAACCCCGGAACGACGAGAAAATCTAAACAATAAAAATCCCCGGACTGACCCGGTAAACCTGAAACGACTAGAAAAGCTTAAAATCGTGAGCTATAGGTCACCCTTTCGGCCGAATGTGCTCCGAAAAATAAAAATCAGCGCGCGGGTTCGGAAACCCCGGAACGACGAGAAAATCTAAAATGTAAGCTATAGGTCATGCTTTCGCCCAAATTTGCTCCGAAAAATAAAAATCCCTACACAGGTCCGGTAACCCTGGAACGACTAGAAAAGCTGAAAATCGTGAGGTATAGGTCACGCTTTCGGCCAAATGTGTTATGAAAAATAAAAATCCCCGCACTGGTCTAAAAACCCCGGAACGACTAGAAATGCTAAAATGGTGAGCTATAGGTCAGGCTTTCGGCCAAATATGCTCCAAAACAATACCTGGACATGTCCGGTAACACCGGAACGACTAGAAAAGCTGAAATTCGTGAGGTATGGTACGCTTTCGGCAAATGTGCTACGAAAAATATCCCCGGAGGGGCCAGGTAACCCTGGAACGACTAGAAAAGCTGAAAATCGTGAGCTATAGGTCACGCTTTCGGCCAAACATGCTCCAAAAAATAAAAATTCTTGCACTGGTCTGGAAACCCCGGAACGACTAGAAAAGCTAAAATGGTGAGCTATAGGTCACGCTTTTGGCCAAATATGCTTCAAAAAAAATTCCTGCACAGGTCCGGTAACACCGAAACTACTAGAAAAGCTGAAAATCGTGAGCTATAGGTACGTTTTCGGCAAATGTGCTGCGAAAAATAAAAATCCCCGGACCGGCCCGGTAACCCTGGAACGAGTAGAAAAGCAGAAAATCGTGAGCTATAGGTCACGCAATCGGCCAAATGTGCTACGAAAAATAAAAATCCCAGGACTGGCCTGGTAAGCCTAAAACGACTAGAAAAGCTGAAAATCGTGAGCGATAGGTTACGCTTTCGGCCAAATGTGCTCCAAAAAATAAAAATCCCGCACTGGTCTAAAAACCCCGGAACGACTAGAAATGCTAAAATGGTGAGCTACAGGTCAGGCTTTCTGCCAAATATGCTAAAAAAATACCTGGACATGTCCGGTAACACTGGAACGACTAGAAAAGCTGAAATTTGTGAGCTGTAGGTACGCTGTCGGAAAATGTGCTACGAAAAAAAATCCCTGGATGGGCCAGGTAACCTTGGAACGACTAGAAATGCTGAAAATCGTGTGCTATAGGTCACGCTTTCGGCCAAATGTGGTCCAAAAAATAAAAATCCCCGCACTGGTCCGGTAAACCTGAAACGATTGGAAAAGCTTAAAATCATGAGCTATAAGTCACCCTTTCGGCCAAATGTGCTCCGAACAATAAAAATCACCGCGCGGGTCCGAAAACCCCGGAACGACGAGAAAATCTAAACAATAAAAATCCCGGACTGACCCGGTAAACCTGAAACGACTAGAAAAGCTGAAAATTGTGAGCTATAGGTCACCCTTTCGGCCGAATGTGCTCCGAAAAATAAAAATCATCGCGCGGGTTCGGAAACCCCGGAATGACGAGAAAATCTAAAATGTAAGCTATAGGTCATGCTTTCGCCCAAATTTGCTCCGAAAAATAAAAATCCCTACACAGGTCCGGTAACCCTGGAACGACTAGAAAAGCTGAAAATCGTGAGGTATAGGTCACGCGCCGCCAAATGTATTCTGAAAAATAAAAATCCCCGCACTGGTCTAAAAACCCCGGAACGACTAGAAATGCTAAAATGGTGAGCTATAGGTCAGGCTTTCGGCCAAATATGCTCCAAAACAATACCTGGACATGTCCGGTAACACCGGAACGACTAGAAAAGCTGAAATTCGTGAGGTATGGTACGCTTTCGGCAAATGTGCTACGAAAAATATCCCGAGACGGGCCAGGTAACCCTGGAACGACTAGAAAAGCTGAAAATCGTGAGCTATAGGTCACGCTTTCGGCCGAACGTGCTCCAAAAAATAAAAATTTTTGCACTGGTCTGGAAACCCCAGAACTACTAGAAAAGCTGAAAATCGT
Source organism: Dendrocalamus sinicus (assembly GCA_036346575.1). Lineage (NCBI taxonomy): Eukaryota > Viridiplantae > Streptophyta > Magnoliopsida > Poales > Poaceae > Dendrocalamus > Dendrocalamus sinicus. Next base: position 54,578,454 of record CM070650.1, read on the forward strand.
GAGCTATAGGTCACGCTTTTGGCCAAATATGCTGCGAAAAATAAAAATCCCCGGAGCGGCCCGGTAACCCTGGAATGACTAGAAAAGCAGAAAATAGTGAGCTATAGGTCACGCATTCGGCCAAATGTGCTACGAAAAATAAAAATCCCTGGACTGGCCTGGTAAGCCCAAAACGACTAGAAAAACTGAAAATCGTGAGCGATAGGTTACGCTTTCGGCCAAATGTGCTCCAAAAAATAAAAATCCCGCACTGGTCTAAAAACTCCGGAACGACTAGAAATGCTAAAATGGTGAGCAATAGGTTCATCTTTCTGCCAAATATGCTCAAAAAAATACCTGGACATGTCCGGTAACACTGGAACGGCTAGAAAAGCTGAAATTCGTGAGCTATAGATACGCTTTCGGAAAATGTGCTACGAAAAAAAAAATCCCTGGATGGGCCAGGTAACCCTGGAACGACTAGAAATGCTGAAAATCGTGTGCTATAGGTCACGCTTTCGGCCAAATGTGCTACGAAAAATAAAAATCCCCGGACTGACCCGGTAAACCAGAAACGACTAGAAAAGAGGAAAATCGTGAGCTATAGGTTACCCTTTCGACCAAATGTGCTCCGAAAAATAAAAATCCCTGCACTGGCCTGGTAAGCCCAAAATGACTAGAAAAGCTGAAAATCGTGAGCGATAGGTTACGCTTTCGGCCAAATGTGCTACAAAAAATAAAAATCCCGCACTGGTCTAAAAACCCCGGAACGACTAGAAATGCTAAAATGGTGAGCTATTGGTCAGGCTTTCAGCCAAATATGCTCCAAAAAATACCTGGACATGTCTAGTAACACCGGAACGACTAGAAAAGCTAAAATTCGTGAGTTATAGGTACGCTTTTGGCAAATGTGCTACGAAAAAAAATCTTCGCACGGGCCAAGTAACCTTGGAACGACTACAAAAGCTGAAAATCGTGAGCTATTGGTCACACTTTCGGCCGAATGTGCTCCAAAATGAAAATCCCCGCACTGGTTTAAAAACCCCGGAACGATTAGAAATGCTAAAATGGTGAGCTATAGGTCAGGCTTTCGGTCAAATATGCTCCAAAAAAAATTCCTGGACATGTCCGGTAACACCGGAACGACCAGAAAAGCTGAAATTTGTGAGCTATAGGTACGCTTTTGGCAAATGTGCTACGAAAAAAATCCCCGGACGGGCCATGTAACCCTGGAACGACTACAAAACCTAAAACTCGTGAGCTATAGGTCACGCTTTCGGCCAAATGTGCTACGAAAAATGAAAATCCCCGCACTGGTCTAAAAACCCCAGAACGACTAGAAATGCTAAAATGGTGAGCTATTGGTCAGGTTTCGGCCAAATATGCTCCAAAAAAATACCTGGATATGTCCGGTAACACCGGAACGACTAGAAAAGCTGAAATTCGTGAGCTATAGGTACGCTTTCGGCAAATGTGCTACGACAAAAAATTCCCGAACGGGCCAGGTAACCCTGGAACGACTAGAAAAGCTAAAAATCGTGAGCTATAGGTCAGGCTTTCGACCATATCTGCTATGAAAAATGAAAATCCCCGCACTGGCCCGGTAAACCCGAAACGACTAGAAAAGCTTATAATCGTGAGCTATAGGTCACGCTTTCGGCCAAAAGTGCTACGAAAAATAAAAATCACCGCACTGGTCTGGAAACCCCAGAACGACTAGAAAAGCTAAAATGGTGAGCTACAGGTCACGCTTTCGGCCAAATGTGCTCCAAAAAACAATTTCTGGACACGTCCGATAACATCGGAACGAATAGAAAAGCTAAAAATCGTGAGCTATAGGTCATGCTTTCGGCCAAATGTGATGCGAAAAAAATCCACAGAGTCCTCTTGTAACATCGGAATGATTAGAAAAGCTGAAAACCTTGAGCTATGGGTCAGCATTTGGGCCAAATGTGATGCGACAAAAATCACAAGAATCCTCCGGTAACATCGAAATGATTAGAAAAGTTGAAAATCGTTAGCTGTAGGTCACGCTTTCGGCCAAATGTGCTCCAAAAAATAAAAATCCCCGCACTGGTCTGGAAACCCCGGAACGACAAGAAAAGCTAAAATGTGAGTTATAGGTCACACTTTTGGCCTATTGTGCTTCGAAAAATAAAAATCCCTGCACAGGTTCGGTAACCCCGAAACGACTTGAAAAGCAGAAAAATCATGACCTATAGGTCACGTTTTCGGCAAAATGTGCTCCGAAAAATAAAAATCCCTGCACTGCCTCGGTAATCCAGAAACAACTAGAGAAGCTGAAAATCATGAGCTATAGGTCAAGCTTTCGGCCAAATGTGCTCCAAAATATAAAAATGCCCGCACTGGTCTGGAAACCCCAGAACAACTAGAAAAGCTGAAAATCGTGAGCTATAGGTCACTCTTTCGGCCAAATGTGCTACGAGAAATAAAAATCCCCAGACTGGCCTTGTAAATCCAAAACGATTAGAAAAGCTGAAAATCATGAGCTATAGGACACGCTATCGGCAAAATGTGCTCCGAAAAATAAAAATCCCGGGACTGCCCCGGTAACCCAGAAACGACTAGAGAAGCTGAAAATCGTGAGCTATAGGTCACGCTTTCGGCCAAATGTGCTCCAGAAAATAAAAATCCCCGCACTAGTCTGGAAACCCCGGAACGACTAGAAAAACTAAAATGGTGAGCTATAGGTCACACTTTAGGCCAAATGTGCTCCAAAAAAAATTCCTGGATAGGTCCGATAACACCGGAACGACTAGATAAGCTGAAAATCGTGACCTATAGGTCACGCTTTCGGCAAAATGTGCACCGAAAAAGAAAAATCACCGCACTGGTCCGGTAACCCTGGAACGACTAGAAAAACTGAAAATCGTGAGCTATAGGTACGCTTTTGGCCAAGTGTGCTCTGAAAAATAAAACTCACGGCACTGGTCCGGAAACCCCGGAACGACGAGAAAAGCTAAAATGTGAGCTATAGGTCACGTTTTCGGCCAAATGTGCTCCGAAAAGTAAAAATTTCTGCACAGGTCCGGTAACCCCGGAACGACTAGAAAAGCTCAAAATCATTAGCTATAGGTAACGCTTTCTGCAAAACGTCCACCGAAAAATAAAAATCCCCGGACTGCCTCGGTAACCCAGAAACGACTAGAGAAGCTGAAAATTATGAGCTATAGGTCACACTTTCGGCCAAATGTACTCCGAAAATAAAAATCCCTACACAGGTCCGGTAACCTCGGAACGACAAAAAAGCCAAAAATCATGAGCTATAGGTCATGCTTTCGGCCAAATGTGCTCCAAAAAAATTCCTGGACAAGTCCGGTAACACCGAAACGAATAGAAAAGCATTAAATCGTGAGCTATAGGTCACGCTTTCGGCCAAATGTGATGCGAAAAAAATCCACAGAGTCCTCTAGTAACCACGAAATGACTAGAAAAGCTGAAAATCTTGAGCTATGGGTCAGCATTTGGGCCAAAGGTGATGCGACAAAAATCCCCAGAATCCTCCGGCAACATCGAAACGATTAGAAAAGTTGAAAATTGTTAGCTATAGGTCACGCTTTTGGGCATATGTGCTCCCAAAAATAAAAATCTCAGGACTGCTCCGGTAACCCCGGTACGACTACAAAAGCTGAAATCGTGAGCTATAGGCACGCTTTTGGCCAAATTTGCTCCGAGAAACAGAAATCCTCGGAATGCTCCGATAACCGTAAAACGACTCGAAAAGTTAAAAATCGTGAGCTATAGGTCACTTTTTCGGCCAAATGTGCTACAAAAAATAAAAATCCCCGCACTGGTCTGGAAATCCTGGAACGACTTGAAAAACTAAAATGGTGAGATATAGGTCACACTTTCGGCCAAATGTGCTCCAAAAAAGCACCTGGACAAGTCCGGTAACCCCGTAACGAGTACAAATGCTGAAAATCGTGAGATATTGGTACGCTTTCAGTAAATGTGCTGCGAAAATTAAGAATCCCCGGACTGGCACGGTAGCCCTGGAATGACTAGAAAAGCTGAAAATCGTGAGCTATATGTCACACTTTCGCCCAAATGTGCTCCAAAAAATAAAAATCCCCGCACTGGTCTGGAAATCCCGGAACGACAAGAAAAATTAAAATGTGAGCTATAGGTCACGCTTTCGTCCTATTGTGATCCGAAAAATAAAAATCCTTGCACAGGTCCGGTAACCCCGGAATGACTAGAAAAACTGAAAATCGTGACTTATAGGTTACGCTTTCGGCAAAATGTGCTCCGAAAAATAAAAATCCCTGGACTGCCTTGCAAACCCAGAAACAACTAGAAAAGCAGAAAATCATGAGCTATAGGTCCGCCGCTAAATATGCTC